>JASDQU010097976.1:5139-21479 GCA_032191745.1 Picea mariana | reverse complement strand
TGGACAATAGATGTTTTGCCAATGCTGGTTTCCGGTCTCAGGCAGCATTTTTGACGTTTCAGACTGTTAACCATGTAAACTCTGTCAAAGTTTTTTGATAATATATGACAGCAGGATCTCCCCCCTTTTTTATTTAAAAAAAAAAAAATAATAAAATATCTTAAAGTATGTATTTTGTAAATAATTTTTTTTTCATGGATAATTTTTTGGAAATTAAATAGATTAGGAGTCAAAGTGGTTACAACATAAAAAATTGAAAATTAAATAGATTAAGAGTCAAAGTGGTTTTTTTCCAGAGAAAATTGCACATTATATTTATCATAATATAATCTTTTTACAATGACTGTTTCATCACAAAACTTGTGATACCAGACATAACTAGAGTTCTATAACATTCACTGTCTCAACACGAGACCAGTGTTGCCCGTAAAAAAACTAGACATCTATCCCACAAGGGACCTGAAACAACAAAAGACAAAACTAGACTATAATATCTCAGTTATAATCCATAGCTACAAATACATACTCCAAATACAAGTCACTGTCAAGTCATCAGACTATTACAAGAAAGCCATTATAAAAAATTCTAAAGATTCCAAGATTACAACTTCAGGATAAATATAGGACCCTCCTGTCCACCAGACCATTTGTTGTATGTAATATGACCCACTGGTGAGTTTAAAGCTATCTTTGACAAACCATCTGCCACAGTATTATTTTCTCGATATATATGGGCGAAAGAAATTGACTTGAAAAAATGCAATAAGTCAATAATTCTTTTTTTCCAGCTCTCCAGATTGGCCACCTGTAGAGTACCTTTACCTTTAAGCCAATTTATGACAATCAAAGAGTCCTCCATCAAATGTAGATCCTGAATACCGAGGCCTTTTGCTAAAGTGTTGGCTGCCCAAGCTCCCATAAGCTTCGCCTTGGAATTAGTACCTAAAATACAATTTAAAGTCCAACAAAATTCCTCTAGATTATTTAATTTGATAACTCCTCCTGCTCCACACCGATTCATATTGAATTGCGAGGCTCCATTGAACCATGCTAGTACCTTGTCTTCAGGGAAAGTAATCGGTTGAGATCTTTTGGAATAGGCCGCTGATATGATCTGCTTCGAGGCAACAAAACCTGTTGCAAGAAAAATAATTCTTTTTGCCGAGGGTGATCTATCTTCAAATAGTTTTTTGTTTTTGTCCTTCCATATAAACCAACAGTTGAGTGTGGCAACCTCTCTGATTGGTTTATTCTGAAAAGACCAGTTATGTAAGCATTCACTAACAAAAACACCATTCCATCCATTTGCTAAATTTAAACTCCTTTTAACTTCTTTCCAGATAGAAACAATGAATTGGCAGCTAACAAATACATGATGGCTCGAATCCTCATTTATTCCACACAGACAACACCTCCTAGGACCATACCAGCCCCTCCTCTAAAGGTTTTCCCAAGTAAGAACCTTATTCTCCATCAATAGCCATAAGAAGAGTTTGATCTTTAATGGGCAACTCCATTTCCATAACTGAATTCTCCAATCTTCTGCCTTCCCCGACCAATATTTGTTTGATAGAGTATTATAAACATTTTTAACAGAAATAAGACCAGTGCTATCATCTCCTATCCACTTAAGTTCATCAGGATGATCCTTTAGGACAATGCCAACATGCAGTGGTAGATTCCTGTAACTTTCCCACTCATAGCCCAGGTCCCCTTCCTGTTCCAGATCATTGCTCATGGCCCAATTTTGCCCCACTTAATGAAGATGGTCGACTCGCTTGAAAAATAAAGTAGATATGTTTTTTGTTTATTTCTCGAATCAGGTCCTCCGACAACAATGAAGCTTCATTCAAAGCACTAATGCAATCTCTACCAATAATAATTGATTTTCCGGAACCAGGAGTCCAAGCTATTCTATCAAGAATTATCGGCAATGTGTTTAGAATATTTTTGCATGATTGTGATCCATAGGGAGTAAAGTTCACAGCCAATCTCAACTAAGTACTTACTGGTACCTGAGGTAAATATATATCTTTGATAACCCTTTTCCAGATCCTTGGCTTCATTAATGCCCACCATAAAGTATTAGTAGCCAACGCTCTATAAAAGATAAAGATATTATGTAAGCCCCATCCTCCTAGCTGCTTGGGTTTTGCTATAATTTGCCAATTACAAAGATGATAACACTTCTTTGATTTATTTCCAACCCACAGATAATCATAACTAAGTCTACGTAACTTACTTAGCACCGTTACAGAAATACGAGCAAGAGTCATCCAATAGACCGATAAACTCTCAAGCACAACTTTTATAAGAATTAGGCGACCTCCCAAAATGAGCCACTTATTACACCAATGGTTAATCCTCGCTTCAAACCTGTCAACTAACCATTGCCAACCCATGGTTTTATAGCTTCCTGGTTTCATCAGATAACCCAAATATTTAAAACCACAGTTAAGGTCTTTGATAGAAAAACCAAGAACATCTACAATTTTTTGAAGTGAACCAGAGTCGACACTCGCATGCAAAACAATGGATTTTTGGTTATTTATGATCAAACCCGATGCCTAGGAAAACACTTGTAGTATAATTTGAATTTTTTCCCACTCAACTAAAGATGCTTTTGTCATAATTAGAATGTCATCCACAAAAATTAAATGGAGAATCCTAATCAAACTGGATACTTTAATCCTTGTTATCTGACCCTCAGATTTTTCTTTCTTTAATGCCAGACTAAGCTCCTCCATTACTAAGATAAATAGTAAAGGAGATAGCGGACATCCCTATCTCAATCCCTTGTTACTTTTATAGAAATTAGTTGCCTCTCCATTTATTAAAGTAGCATAAGTAGTTGAAACTACGCAGGCCATAATCCAATTCGTAGTCTTTAAACCAAAACCACTTTGATGAAGTACCAGCCTTAAAAAATCCTAGCTAGTACAGTCGTAAGCCTTCCTCAAATCAATTTTAAGGATTAGTGTTTTCATCTTCCTTGCACTAATACTGTGAAGACATTCTTGATTTGTTCCTATAGCATCCAAAATTTGCCGACCCTTGAGAAAACCAAGTTGTTCTTCTGAAAGTACTCTGGATAGTATAGGTCTAAGTCTTTTAGCAATGATTTTAGAAATGATTTTGTAATAGAGGTTATAAAGAGAGATTGGTTTGAAATCATTAAATACTGTAGGTTTATTGACTTTTGGAATCAAAGCCACAAAAGTGGAGTTGATCGCAGGTATGATCTCCCCTTTCAACCTTCTTTCTTCAACCATATCCACCAAATCTTGACCAACCAACTCGAAAAAGCAATGGAAGAATTCGACAATCCAACCGTCCAGTCCAGGACTTTTGTCTCTGGCAAAACCTTTAATGAATTCAAACACTTCATCCTTTGTTACTCCTTTTTCTAAATCCTGAACCTCCAGAGCAGTTACAAAAGTAGGATAAAGTTTAATTGATTCCAGTCATTCCTCCATGAAAGAATTCTCAATGTCATTATAAAAAGCGCTAACATGTCTAACTTCTTCCTCTTTTATAGCTTGTTGACCGGAGTGAACATTTCCTTTCTCATCGTTGATTTCCCAGATAAACTTCTTGTTTCTTCTATGTCTAGCATACAGATGGAAAACTTCATATTTCTGTCTCCACTCTTAATCCATATCACCCAATTTTTTTGACACCAACTCTCCTCTTCTGCCAAAAGAAATCGGTTTCTTTCAACTTCAAGCTTAGACAGTTTTAAAGAATCCTCCATAGAAGTGATACCCAAATTTATATTGGTGTAGACTGCATCAATAGCTTCCTCAATGTTTGATAGGTCTTCCTAATCCTTTTTTCTTTTTTCTTTGGTCCAATCCTTAACTCTTACTTTCAACATCAATAGCTTTTTGACCAGTCCCTTTTGAGCTCCGTCTGTAATTAAATGCCGGGGGTCATTCCATACCTTCCTGACAATATTCCCGAAAGTATCATCCTTCAACCACTTCGGATTTAATTTGAAAGGAGAAGCAACTGTTGCAAAACAAGAACCGAATTCCATCAAAACAGGAGCATGATCAGACAAGAAGGGATACTCAACCCAAGTTCGAAACTTCTGCACTGTTGAGATCAGAGATTCAACAACTAAAAAATGATCAAGTCTCTTCGAAATACACGCATCACCTAATCTTCCATTTCGCCAAGTCGCCACTTTTTTCGGTGGAGCTACATCCATAAGACCATTCCTATGAAACAAAGTTTTGAAGAAGCCAACTAAAGAATCCAAATGAGCTGACAAACCCGATAACTCATCAGAGGAAGTAATTAAGTTTAGATCCCCTACTAGAATTAAATCATTGAGTCTTAGAAGACCAACATCCTCTAAAGCTTCGCAAAAAATTTTATGGTCTTGACAGGGTCCATACAGATTAAGAAAAGAAAGCTTCCTTTTGTCCATTTTTGAAAAACCTGACAAAAAGATGCCACCAATACATAAGTAAGGCACCAAGTCGAAAAATGAAGGATCCCAAGACACCAAAAGTCCTCCAGAAGTTCCAACAACACTGACCGCACAGACACGCCAATCAGGTCTGATTTTGTTCATGAAGGATCTGGCTTTTTCAGCTGACACCAACATCTCTTGTAGAAAAACGATATTCAGAGAAGTTTTACTTAGTAATCTATGGAAGGAGGCTAATTTAAGGGGCCCTCCAACCCCTCTTATATTCGAGGAGAGCAAAATCATGGCTTAAACCTGGCTTGGGCCTTTATGCCTCTAAGCGCCCTTTGTTGAGAAGAAGACGCAGGGGTTTCTGAAGCATTGTTACCGACTCCTACCAATCGCTGACCACTTCTCGTTTTAAGAGGAAAAATCTCATAAACCAATCCACGAGACCACACAAGGTCAGAACAGGAGGGAGAATCAGTTGAAAGTTTGGATTCCATTAAACCTTTTTCTACCAAGGAAATCAAAGGAATATTACCTCTATAAGCCTCTAAAGGGATGGGAATTGTGGACTTTGCTAAAGGGGGGATCAATTCAGACAGAGTCCTATCCAAAACCGAATCACTGGGTGGCCATTAAGAATAGCCCGAAAGCAAAGGTAAATCATTACCATGAATCGAAAGGCCAGGTAGACTGGCATTCTCCCTGAATTTTGGGGGAGAATTCAAAACATCACTTTGTATCAGAGGAATAGGTAAAATAGTGGGAGGTGAAGATTCAAGAGAGCACTCTGAAAGGGGTTTTTCACCTATTTCACCCAAAATAGGAGCAACTAACCCATATGGCTTACTTCTAACAATTTTTTCCCCAAATGATATTACAGGGTCTGAATTCTTTCTTAAAAGTTCTCTCTCCCACATAGATAAAGAGTTAAAAATACTCTGACAGTAGAATTTTAACTTACTGGCAAATGATGTGTCCTTTTCCTCTGTATTGTCCTCTGAGATGAGTGTCGGAGTCTCCGTTTCACCGCCATTGTCCACTAATCTAGAGACTGTATCATCAAAGTCTTCATCATAAGTTCCTTTATCCTCGCTTAAACCCTAATTAAAAGTACATTTAGCTCTCAAGTGCCCTGTCCGTCTGCATTTGGGGCATCTGAATGACATAACTAAATAGTCCAGCCTCTGCGTGAACAAGAAGTCTCTCCATTCTACTTCTAACACTTTTGATAAACCTGCATGGGTATCTATCTCAACTAATAGTTTTGCCATCCTTTTATAACTTGAATACATCTCTTCTTCATCCACCCCAATGAAACGACCCAAACAATCTCCAATCGCTTTCAACGCATTAAGATTCCACAACTGTAAAGGCAGGTTCGGAAGAAGCACCCATAGGTGTCAGAAACTAAAATACTCAGTATTCGGGTTAAAACCAAATCTCCATCTTTTAATCATTAAACTTCCACCATCCATTTGCCAAAAAAACTCAAGAATACGTTTAGTGTCTTTCGGACTTCGAAAAACAAATATGAACCATCCCCGAGATAAGGAAAGGAAGATTGGAGAGTATCCTAGAAAAGGAAGCCAGTTCTTCTGAACCCACTCTTCAATTTGTATCCAAATACGAGAGCGATAGGCCATCCTAGCAACTACAACGCAGAGCGCCAAGTTGCAGGATTCTTCCAAACCTACGTCGGCCCCCATGAATAGCCTTCTCCTATGTCTCTTAGGTTTCCAAAATTTATCGAAACGCTTCACCTTAATAGAGCTATCCGCAAGTATGGTCGAGAGGGTCTCAAGGTTGTTATTGCATTGTTCTCCACACTTCACATTATCATTCTATGCTCTGAAACAACTCTGGTAAAACTTCAGAGAAGGAGGGAGGCTTCTGCCTTGTATGGTGCTCGACTGAGATGGGGACAATACTGTTGCCAAATATTTATGAGGAGAATTGATTTCTTTATGTGGTGTGCGTCCCAAACTGCAGGTATCGTTAAGAACATTTAAAGGTAGACTAGTGTTCTGATTTAAGACACATAATGAATCAAACGATTCAAAGAAGCCATTCCTTGCCCATTGCTCCTCATCAACTGCGCTAAGCAATGCACCGAACTCATGCTCCATGATGGAGGACACTCAAGACAAACCAAAGGGCTCCTCCCACTCTTCTAGTCAAATCACCCTTCACTGTAATCAATGGAGAATCAATAACTAAATCATAAAAGACAGTCTTGTAATCTCAGGAAAAAGACAGAGTTTCCAGAACCCATCAGTGACATTAAAACAAGTCAATAATAAACTCTGGAAAATCTCGCCGCTAAAAACAATGGTTCCCAAAAAGCTTGGATAAAACAAAAAACTTCTTCTAAAAACCAATGAGCATATTCATCTTCAGACATAATAGACCCCACCAACTCTATCCACTAAAAAAGAAGGAATACAGCGAGAATCCTCCAGAAACCCAAGGAAGCCACAGAAACTGTTCTATCCATAAAAACCTCGCCTATCCTTTAGTCACCCCATGAAAACCTGCAACAAAAACCATAGTTTAAGATTAAAAAAAAAATACTCCCGCCGAAAAAAGCTCCAGCGCCATCCCGTCCGTCGAGTTCCACCCCATTCGGGACTTACCCCATTCGAGTCAAAGTGGTTCAAACATAAAAATTTGGAAATTAAATAGATTAGGAGTCAAAGTGGTTATAACATTAAAATAAAATAAAAAAATAAGGTGGAGTGCTAAGAAAGTCATGCTCTTCAAAAGTTAAAGAGGGAAACATGTGAGGTGGAACTTCCCTATGAGGAACTCAACATTCCGATAGAGTGTATTTGGACTTTCAAAAACATTTTTTAACTTTTGTTTATGGCTTCTTACATCATTAAGACTAAAGGGCAAGGGACTTTATTGAAAGAAACTTTATATTGATATTTTTATACAAAGTCAATTGTGATTAATTAAATCAAATACCTAAACAATTTGCAATTATCTTTGATCATCCAAGTGTCCTTCAATAAAGATTTCATTATTTGAAGCTTGATTCCATAAAAGTGGAGCACCAAAAAGAGAGTAGATTTCATTATTTGCAGTTTGATTCCATAAAAGTGGAGCACCAAAAAGAGAGTGAACTTGACTAATTACAAGTGCCTTCACATTATCAATAATGTTAGTTATTTGAAAAGGACTTTTAATGTCACTAATATGTTGAGCCTAAGCCTATTGAATTTAGTGACACTTTTAACCCTACCCAGAGCATTTGAGCATCTTTGTCCACTACTTGTATAACCCATTTGTGGGTAAGGATCACTCCTTAGGTTATTACATAAAGGAATGGCCAAACCCCCTTGAGCTCGAGGTAAGGTCATGTGTCCCATGACATTAAAGGGAGTCCCTTTTTTCCTCATTGTTTTCCCTAAAGAAAAATATGGAGCACATGCTTTAGGGATTTATTTGTTATTTAAGAAGAAAAAAGACATGAAGAGTAATATAAATTCCATGATTCTAAAACTCCATCCACCATTGTAATTCACTTAGAAAGTGGCAAGTCAAGAATGGACCAAGCAGGAAGCATCTTTACAAATTTTCCATGACCCACCTCCATTTTTCAACAAGAGAAACATATACACCAAAGGAGGTGCCTAGATATCGAAAGATCACCCTAGTTTTGATGCACTTCCACTTATGATTCGACCATTATAGGGGCCATTCTACCCAATAATAAGGAAAAATTTTGTTTTCTCCTTACTAACGACTGGCCCAACGACTTTGAAAAAGCATCCAAACATATCATCACGCCCTCCACATAATGTTTAGTAAAATAAGGTGTTAGAGTTTATTCATCTACAAAGTCGACGCTAAGTAGTTGGTTACCACGTGGTAAGTATATACCCTTGATTTTCCCCTTGCATTCTAGTTGCTCCAACAACTTACCAAGAGCATCAACGATAGTTACATAGAGATGCAACATTAATGGGCACCCTATCAGATGGAATGTTGTAATGCAATAAACCATGATAGCACACCATTGATGCTAACTCTTATACAAGCCCATGAGAAGCATGTTGCCACATATCAATGATACACAAAACCAAAACCAATACAATCCAACATGTTGAGGAATAAGTCCCATTCAATTCTATTGTAAGCTTTATCAAAATCAATTTTTAACAGGAGGGACTTTTGCCCAATCTCTTGATCCCACTCAAGGTCTTCACAAGTAGTTATAATATTATCTAGGATAAACCTTTCGTTAATGAAACCCATTTGCTCCTTGTTAAATATCCTAGCCACCAATAATCAAATCCTCCTAGCTAGGGCTTTTACTAGAATTTTATATGACACATTCACTAGGGTGATTAGATCCCACATGCCCATCGAATCTCTTTTAACACATTTAGGAATGAGCTTTACAAGGCCAACATTGATCTAATGCCCCATACCGCCCCCTTGATAGCTTCTTAGCACATTTTCAAGTGAGTAGGGTGCACCACATGCCGCATCTATTTATTAAATTTAATCAAAAAACCATCAAGAGCCAGGGATTTCTCATTCTTGAGTTCCTTCATGATTGACTCTAATTCATCCAACTCAAGGTCTCAGAAGATTTAATTCCTCTCTAAGTGACTCAACGTTAGATGAACAACTTGATGGATACGCTCCAATGCAAGATCATCTTTTGATGGGTCAAAACCTACAAAAATGAAATTCAATGAAAATGACCTTCAAATATATGTTGAATTTCCATCTCGTACATGGTATGGCTACCACTAAGGTCTCATAAGGCTAAGATCAACTCATATTTTCTTGTGATTTAGGTGCTAATTTGTTTTTTTACTGCACCACCATATGTACCTTAATCCTTACTCCTTTGGCCTTATACTCTCCAAACCCTTGTATTTGATATTCCAACACTGTAAGATCCTAGTACCTACTAACATAACTCATTAAAGGAGTCCACCTCTAAGCTTTGTCACATGACTTGAAGCATCGTTAATTTGATAATTTGCTTCCATTCAAAATGTAGGAAGGCACTTTGTTGCCCCAAAGTTATTGTTACTCTTGGACAGGTTCAATTGCACATAGATTTATAGAGCATTCTTCTTGTGAACTTTTAATTATTATTATTTGACAATAAAATAAGTGAGCATTTCTATCATTTTAAAAATGTGATAATTTTTTTCACAATCTAAGATATAAAATTGGGTGACCGTCCTAAAGATATCATTCCACCATCCAAGAAATTTAGATCATTAAAAAAAAATCATTATATTTGATTTCTTTTTTTTAAATTCTTATTAAATTTGTATGGAAAAAATCCATTTATTATAAGATTAACTTATTCCTAAACTCAATATTGGAGATGATGATTTTATAACTTTTTAATTCATGTAAGATTCTTTTTCTCCAAAATATATTTATCAAGAAATAATATTAGAGTTGAGATTAGAAGAAAAGCGGAGCACAAATGAGGATAGGCATGCAAAGAGGCGTGGCATTAAAGATAGGGTGTACAGTGTGGATACCGATAGTGGTAGTAGTAAGGGCCTAAGTGGCAAAGTATGAAATCCTTAGCTATTGTAGAGTGTTGCAATATTAGAGGAATATGAGGCGCAAAGTAGTGGTGCACCGATAAGGGAAAAATATGGAGCGTAGAGTGATGATGCATTGTTAGGAGAGGAAGATGGCACACAAAGTAGTAGTGCATCGAGCAGAGGAAGATGGCACACAAAGTAGTAGTGCACCGAGAAGAGGAAGACGGAGGATCCCCTAGAGGTGGGGGATACAAATTTGCGATAGTAGATGGTCTTGCTTGACTGCAAGTAGGAAACTCTATGGATTACCTCATGACAAATTTTAGAAGAAGATGGACTTACCCCCCGTTTATACCACCCCCCTTGCACATTTTTAATAAAGAAGAAAGGAAAACATATAGTGAAGCAATTGGAGTAGAAGAGAGAGAATAAGAATATAGAACATATGAGACAAGTGAAGAAGACGTTGAATTAAGTACTACTTCACCCAAAGAAGCATTGATGTTGAGAAATTAAACCCCTAGTGGTTAGAGAGGAAGAACTAGCTTGAGCTTGAGGATGAAAAATTAGGACAATACCTTGAGGATACCCATGTTCCACAGAACGGGTAAGGATGATGTGGAGAAACATTGGTTTACATGAAAACCAATCTAGTTTGTGAATATGATCATAGATGAAGCAACAAAGATTGTGCAACTAGAGACCACGCTCATGGACATAGGCTTGATGTGGTACATGGATTATAATGCCACTACATTGGAGGGACATACAAGGTCCTTGAAAGAGATTAAGTAAGAAATTCTTATGGAATTCTAGAAACCTAATTCAGAGTCTCAATGTATCACTAAGATAAAATAGATCAAACATAATGAAGGCGAGACTGTGTGGGATTACGACCAATGGTTTAAAATTTTATCGAATAGTTTGACGTTCCAAATCAAGGATGTGTAGAAAAAAGAGTGGTTTATTGTGGGGTTACTTCCCCATATCCGAGTTTCACTCACCCAGCAAAAGGTGACGACTCAAGTAGAGGCGATAGAAATTGCAAAGCACCTAGAAGCTACGCTAGGAGGGGAGAACATGTCAGCGGAATTAACGCAGGTGCAATCTTAACTAGCCAACCTGACAATACAGTTGCAAGATATGGATAAGATGAAGGTCGTGCATGAGCACATATGGTGTACCACCTATTTCTAAGAAGGGGAATCACAGAGATGAATGCCCTGTAGTTCCAAATTATGCGGTGACGAGCACACCAATTCCATTTCCATTTGGATAGATGGAATGGTGCGAGATATGTAGACAGTGGGGCAATGTGCCACCCCACTGCCCAACTTTGAAGAAGTACCAAATAATGAACCACACTCCATTCTGTGAGCTCTATAAATCCATGGGGCATGATGTCAATAATTGTCACTCACTCCAACTAATGCAAAACAATACCCATGATGCATTTTGGGTACAAGAAGAGAAGAAGGGTGGTGAGCACAGCGGTGTTGAAAGAGGTGGATACCAAGGAAGTCCCTAGGGTGGATATGGGCATGGTCATAACCGAGGATATGGTGGAGGGGGAGGTATACCCCCCACGCGTTTCAATTATGAAGATATTGGTCATGTATCATAGTTTTGTACCAAATTGTGCATGCTTTGTGCATACTGATAGAGTCTCGAGCATGTCACCAAATATTGTCTCGACTTGTTGAAAAAGTGGGAAGAAAAAAATGCCAATTGCAACATGGTGCATGTGGAGCCATGAAAAAATAAGAAGAAGAACAAGGAGAGCATGGTGAATTCAGGCTCCGGTTAGAATCTAGATGGGAATATAAGGAAGGAAACTCAACCCCCTCTAAAGCTTGATGCTTCCCAACAAAAATGGTTCATGCGAGATGTGCATAGAGCACTAGAAGAAGAAAGAGGGCGCAAGGATTTGCAATGCATGACTCAGAGGTCACTTGAGGAGGCTCAAATCTGAGAAGAAGTGTAGAGGGTGACACAAAGTTCATTATATGAGTCTCAAATAAGAAAATAGGTACACTGCGTGATGCAGAGGTCACTGGAAGAGGCTTATTCCAAAGAAGAATTATAGCATGCGATGAAACAATATTTAGAGGAAGCTAGCGTGCACGAAGAAGTAAAACACGCGATGCAACGACCATTGGAAAAATCTCACAAACAAAACGATCTATGACACATTGAGTAGAAAGCACATGAAGAATAGTGACTAGAGGAGTTGCAATCCACAATGCACGTAGAATCCTTGCAAGAATTGGGTCACAAGGAAGAATTTGAAGACCGAGTAAGTTCTTTCTTTCATTTCTATTTGCGATTGTGGAATGATCCAGAGGATGGAAGTAATTTGACATATATGTTAGCTACTTGCATGAGGGAATAAGGAGTGGAAGCAACTGTATCCACTCCATTGCCAGAAAAATATGTATGTCAGGTCAGCAAGAAGAAGCACATTGGACAAGAGTTTAATATGATAGTAGAACTTGGTGGCTATGACATGGATGGAGTCATGTTGGATCTGGGTTCTGACGTGAATATTGTTGGAAAGTTGGTTTGAAAAGCTGGCTGTCATTGATGTCAACCCTTAGATATTGATGTCAACCCTTGGAGAGGTCTAGAGATGTTGGAGAGTTGGATGATAGAGATTGATGGTGAGTTAGTTGGGTGCATTTGATGTATTCTACATGTATACATGTAGCCCCGAAGTTTTGGTTATGGGACACAAAGTTGATTTAGGAATAACACTATGAAGGATAGTGTAATTTCAGGTAATACTATCACATATGGATAGTACATGTCATGTTGTTTCCGGTGATCTGTGGAACACCACGTGGTTTCTCACAGTTAGCGAGATATGGCCTTGTGAAGTTGGAAACCCCAAAGAATGGTCAAGAATACCTAGTTGGTTACAAGTCATTGAATGAAAGGGTAAAGTGGTTGCAACAATAAATGTCTAGACGCCCTAAGTTTAAGGGAAGAGATTACCTAGAAAAGGTATAAGTATCCATCAAAGAGTCATTCACAAGAACACTCACACAATTTCATTGAATTTCTATCTTGTGAATGTTATGGTCTAGTATTGTGATCTTTTGGCTAATTTGCGATGGAGAATTCCGAGGTATTGAAGTAGGAGAAGTGAAAGATTTTTGGGATTGTAGAAGAGTGCAAGAAAACACAAGGAAACCTTAATTAGGGTCATCCCCGTGGGTCAGACACTAAGTGTCCCGCGAGGTATCCCCACAGGTTTTCTAGAGTTCATCACGTGAGGACCTGCATGACAGAAGGTCTTTGTCCCGTAAGGACAAGACAAAAGTGAGAAGGATACTGGTAACTAGTTGTTGAGGTCAGTGAAGAAGCTACATGTCTATCTATGGTGTTTCAAGTCATCTACAGGTTACATGTATTCTTTAAAGGTTACGTGATTGGTTATGGTATGGTATACACTTGAGAGGTATTTCTTGTTGATGGTACAACTTGGAAAGGTTAAGGTACATTGATTAGAGGCATTAGTAGTTGGTATGATTTATGGTTTGGTTACATATTATGGTGCATACTTGAGGCTTGGTATATTGTGAGGTTGTATCTTGGTGATATTGAAGAGAATGCTTGAGGCATGTGTTTGAAGGACATGGTATATGACTTGAGGAACATCATTGGATGCATGGTGCATGTTGGTTGAGGTCTACTTGTTGAGATACATTGCTGGAACATTTCTTGGTTTATTGGTTTGGCACATGGTTGGTACATGGTATGGTGTTGATTGTTGATGCACATGTTTGAGACATATGGTTAGCACATATTTGAGGCACATGTTTGGCACATACTTGAGGCACATGGTTTGAGGTACATGATTGGATGCATGTCGTGTTGATGTTGGTATAATACTTGTTGAGGCATAGCCTGGTTCTTTGTTTGGCACATGACTGAGGTGCATGTTGGACACTTGATGTTGGCATAGTGCTTGAGGCACATATTGATGATATTAGCATGGTTGATGCACATGGTTGGCACATGGTATGGTATAGGTGTTGATGGTTGATGTGCATGGTTGGCACATGGTATGGTATAAGTGTTGGTGATACAGGTTTGGTGCATGGTTGATGCACTTGCTATGTGACATGGTTGAAGTACAGGTTGATGCATGGTATAGGTTGATACTTGGTTGAGACACATATCTTGTGATGGTATGTGGTGATATTGGTACATGCTTGGTAGGGGCATGTGTTGGTAATGTTGAGCATATGGTTTGAGATATGATCTTAGTGATATTGACATCAGTTGCATGCAAATGCAAGTGGATCTGGTTTCATGGATGAGACAGTGATTGGTTGGACATGTTGTTGTGATAGTGAACAATTGGAAAGGTTGATGTGACTGTGAAAGTGACAATGGCAGTGACAATGGAAGTGATTGTGCTAGTTACATTTGGTGTACACTTGTATTTTAGGGCGACAAGATGGGGAAAGAAAAGGGGGTTGGAGCCATAGGATTAGGGAGTTGGTGCCTCCTTCAAGTTGGAGCTTGGGAACTAGGTGGTTGTAGCCACCTTCCGATTGGAGCTAAAGAACCTAGAGGGTTGTAGCCTCCTTCTGGTTGGAGCCAGAGAATTCTGGGAGTTGTAGCTTCTTTCAGGTTGGAGCCTATAAATAAGGGGTTGTTGCCTCCTTCCATTTGCAACTAGAGAATTGGGAAGTTGGTGCTTCCTATGGATGAATTCTTGATACATATAAGAAAGCATTCTATGGTATTATCCCATTTGGTTTTCCATTTAAATACTGGTGTACTTTGTTCTTGATGTGATGTGATGTTGCTTATGATTACATGATTATGATATATATTGAATGCAATCATAGATGATACATTGATGATAAATTGTTGAACATTGTTGATAAAGTGAAAGAATATATATTGTGGTTAAAAGTGGTATAAAGTGCTCATACCGATTCACCCCCCTATTAGTATTCCAAAAATTGGTATCAGAGCAGGTTCCTTTAGGAAACATTTTAACCACTGGAAGGAAGATCATGGATAACAACAATTTGTATAAGAATGGAATACCATTGTTCGATGGAAAGAACCATGCGTTCTAGAGTAGAAGGATGGAAACATATGTACAATTATAGGGATTTGATATTTGTAAATTGATTGAAGATGGATACAAAGATCCTGTCACTCCTTCAACAGATAACAATGGAAAAAAACTCAATAAAAACAATTCAAGGGATAAAAATTCCATCCTGAATGGTTTGGTTGAAACTTGATTCAGTATATGTCAAGGTTATTCATTGTTCTTTTGCAAAGGAGATATGGTATAAAATTCAGAATGTTTATGAAGGGGATGCCAAAGTAAAAGGAGCCAAGCTTCAAACTTACATAGGTCAATTTGAACAACTAAAGATGAAAGAAGAGGAAGACATTGTAGCCTACTTTCTACGAGTAGATGAAATAGTGAATACTCTTAAAGGTTTGGGAGAAGATATGAAAGAACCTGTCATTGTTCAAAAGGTACTAAGGTCCCTACCAATGATATTTGATCCTAAGATTTCATCCCTAGAATAAATAGTAGACCTGGGTACGATAAGTATGGATGAGCTACATGGAATATTTATAGCTTATGAAATGAGGACAGTAAAGGAAAATCCATCCACAAAAGAAGCATCTTTTAAAGCATCCAAAAGGATAAAGAAGAATAAAAATACTGAGTCAAGGCCAAATTATAGTGGTAGCGATGATTCATATGAGAATGAATAAATATCAAACTTTGTAAGGAAGTTGAAGAGAGGAATCAACAAGTACAAAGGTATGCTCCCCTTAAAATGTTTTAATTGTGGTAAAATTGGTCATTTTGCAAATAAGTGTCCTTATGCTAAGAAGTTAGATAGTGATGAAGAGAAAGATCCTAAGAAAGAAAAGAAATATCAAAAGGGAAACATGAAAGATAAAAGGAAAGTATTCAAGAAAAATCTCTACTCAAGAGAAGACCGTTCCTCATCCGATGAAGATGATGAAAGTGATAGTGACTCAAAGAAAGTACTCTTTATGGCTACGAAAAATAAGAAAAATGACAAAGTTGATCTTGAGGCAGAATTAATCAGTGCTTTAACTAAGCTAAAGAAAGAAAGGAAGAAAAACAAATCATTCAAAGAAGAAAACAGTCACTTGAAAACCCTACTTGAAGAAGGAAAAAGAAAGGAAGAAGTAATGTAAATCCAGATGATAAAGAAAGAAAAAGAGTGTGAGAAACTTGAAGAGGAAATCACGACATTGAGATTTGAAGTCAACAAGCTCAACAAGAACTTGAAAATCTCTCAAGTGCTAGAGAACATTCTCAACAGTCAAAGGCCATATAATGAAAAATCCAGACTAGGATACAAGAA
>JASDQU010097974.1:0-14024 GCA_032191745.1 Picea mariana | reverse complement strand
AAAAAAAAAAAAAAAAAATCCTAAGGCCAACTAGTAATCAAAGAGCACACCAAAGTAATATAAAAAAAAGTCCAGTATGCACACAAATAGGATAAAGTGGTTGAAAGGGGCCTCCCTCTCTAAAGTAGGTATGCCTCATGCAAGAGGGGCCTAAGAATCCTCTGCTAAAGATCGAAGGTAATAGAATCACTTATAAGGGCCCTCGTGGGATTAACAACAAGTCGGTCGGATCCCCTTGGAGAGGTAATCCTCCATAAATTTTGTGTGTAACCGACCCTTATCTTACCTAGGGTACCTACAGAATAACCCCTACAAGTAACCTATGTGGTACCCAAGTCAAGAAACTAAGCAACCACAATATAACCGATGCACATGCGAATAGTCGTAAGTCAGATCCACCATATGGGCAGGGTAACAAAGCCTGAAACCTCGAAAGCACTGCCTCTCATAGAGGTAAAGGTACTAGCAAGATCCCCATATACGAATATATACCCAGAAATATATCTAACGCTAAGAAGGTATCGGGGGGATATCCCTTCAACCAACCTCACGTGACCTCGTGCTTAACTTCGGTGTAAGCGGAGCCTCTTGATATTACCGATTATATAATGGATTTGTCCGCTCCCTTAGTCAGATGCATATGTTGATTTAATAGCCTTGGATAAGTTTACTCACAAAATCCTATTCCAAGGCTCTAAATCCTAAGCTATTCTGTGCACCCTAAAAAATAAAATCGTTACTAATCAATTTTAAATTATAAGCGTTACTTTTAGTGGCCTTGCTTACTCAAAAAGGTGTGGTCGTGAAACAAATGATGTTATGACTCAGCAAGTAAAATAAATGAATATGAACACAATGCAAAGTCCTAACTTCAATTCCCAATAAATGATATGCTTTTCAAAATGCAATTTTCAATTTAGTAGTTCTGCAATTCTAAATAAGATGCAATATTTCTTTACATGTACAAAGATCAATGATAAAGACCATACATTCATGTTAGAATTTATCCATTGGTGAACCATACATTCATGTTATAATTTATCCATTGGTGAACCATATTTGTAAAGTTGTTGTAAAAGTTGCAACTATATTTGATGTAAAGTTGTTGTTGTTGTTGTTGTAAAGTTGTAAAGTTGTATACATGGCGAATAAAAATGTTGTTGTTGTAAAGTTGCAACTATATTTGATGTGACAAAATGCCCAACCAACTTCAATAAATGAGATTACCAAATCAACAAATCCCTAGGTTCACTTGCAAGTGAGCACATCCTATCAAGTCAATACAAAAGATCTTTATTCATATGAAAATCAACCGAATTAATAATGAGTATTGTGTAGGTAGTGTGGCATCCTTATCGAATGGTTGCATGAACTTTCACAAAATTTATGTGTATTGTAGAACTCTTGCCAGTGTTCTATATCACACATTTTTTTGTTAAGAACCACTGCAAATGATATTGGTGGTTGACTCGAATAGTAGTCCACATTTTTATCTCTTCAATGTAAATGTTTGATAACCAATTGGAATTTCTATAAGAAATTTCATTTCATATGTGGTGTGTTCTCAATTTTTCTCTAGGCATGTAGTGGCTTATGGTTATATTGAATAACAATTTAGAAAATTTCAGCGTGGGTTCTCAATTTTTCTCTAGGTTTATGGTGACTGGTGAGATCCTCTACAAGGATATTCATTGATTTCAATAGTTTTAATAAGTTTGAAGAGGTGGTGACACAATCACACTTGGGAGAAGACAATGGATTTGTGACACTCAAGTATAAAGGTACAATATCAATATGCATGTCTAAGTTGTTCAAAGGATCCAAAGAGTCGTACTTAATGAAAGAGGACGTTGTGAAAAATGGGGGAAGTGATCACACCAATCATTGGCGATGGAGGTTTATCCGACCAAACTATGGGAATAGACTATGAATTAGCCATTGAAGGTGATACATTTAGTTCAAAGATGGTTGAATACTTGAGTACAATAGTTTATCAATGGTGACAAATGCAACATTTATGTAGAAAAAACATCACATGAAAGAGTGAAGAGACCGTGACTTCTAGGACATGCACATAGTCATGACCAAGGGGTAAGTTAAAGTCAACATGGGTAGTCATAACTGCAACATTGACTAAAACAACCTAACTTGATAGAAAGTTAGATATAGTTCCTATTGATTCACATAGTATACCATCAAAGGTCTGTGAATTGGTCAAGGTGGAATGAGGATGGGAGAACCAAAGTGTTGCTATATTGACTTAGATATATGATCTATCTCCATGATATAAGGACTCATTTGGAAAATGAGACATAATTGAATGTTGCTAAGTCTTAGATAAATATAACATCGAATTTGGCATGTTATAAGGCCAATTGAATATAAATAAGATTGAATGACATCATTGAGTTTGTCAGTGATAGAGACAAACACCTAATTACTTTAAGTTTACTTGTAAATTATTCTTATTTTTGTTGCCAATATAAATATCTAAACATGGTTTTCAACATATGTGGTTCATTGTGATGACACTAGGATACATAGTGGTCACTGCTTAAAACCAAATCCATGACTTCATCGTCAAGAATCATGTGGAGTGTGCATGTGATTAGAGGATCACTGAATTTGGTAAATGGATCATCGACTAGGGGATCATGTGTTTCTACCATATGATGTTGTAATTTGACATGGTATCTCTATAAGGTCTTGACAAGTTTTGAGAGGGGTGCATGATCTTTCATCAATTTCACTGTCTTTTTACAAAACTCTAAAAATAAATTGATGAAGGCCTCATTTGCATTGTGAATAGTGGTTTTTTAAGGCATAGGTTCTTCTAACTACATCGTACACACATCAAAACTACCTACCCTAGTCTCGATGCCCAAAAGTGAAACATCCATATTTGCAACTATTAGCTTATTTTTGAACATTAGCAATGTCATTGTAAGGTATTTTGAGTTTCACTTTGGCACTAGTCTTCCATGAGTGTCATTTGTGACCATTCAACATGTTAGTTTTCACTCTTTCATTTTGAATAAGACATATATTCCCAACATGTGTGCATATTAAAATGATTTTTAATAATAATAATAAAATAATATCTAGTTTATGGTCAAAGTGTCACCTAAAACCAAACTAATGTATGAAACCTTCTTGTTTTTGGGTCGTGCACACATCGAAATTGCGTACTTTAATCTCAATGTCCAAAAGAACAACATCTATATCTACAAATATTAAATATTTTTTTAACATTGTGCAACATCTATATCTACAAATATTAACTATTTTTTGAACATTGTGCAACATCTATATCTACAAATATTAAATCTTTCTTAAGATCAACAATATCGATTGTAAAGTGTTTAGGGATTCACTTTGACACCGTACTTCCTTGAATATAATTTAATTCGACATGTTAGTGTGCATTATTTCATTGTGAATAAGTCACATATGCCCAACCCATATGCATATTGGAATTATTTTTAATAATACTAACAATAATAATTTTTAAATACCACATAGGAAAGGTGGTGGCAAGAACAATCCTTTCAAATATGAGGTTGGAAGACCATTCCAAAGTAGGAACAATGGGCAAGAACCGAGATAAAGAGACCAAGAACAGTGTGCAATTTGATGCTTGTGGCATAGGAAAAATACCAACGATGGATACACAAACATCATTTCAAATAAATACGCAAACGTCATTTCAAATGGATACATAGATGGATACACAAATGTCATTTCAAATGGATTGCACAAGAATTTATGTTTTACACCAGTTTTGTGTTTTCTTTGGAATTTGTCAACAATTGTTGGAGATGCATATGGGTATTTGACAACATGAGCTCTTAACATAATTAAGGATGAATTCAAGTTCAAGAAAACTCACCATTATAAAACTCTTGCCCTCAATATCAACAAACCCTTTCCCTCACAGGTTTCCTTGCATAGAGGTCTCCACTGTCTCGATAACCACTCAAACCAAACCCTTGTTCCCCTGGCGACCCAATTCCTTGAGCAGAGGTTTGGTCTTCGTCTCCTTGCGCAGAGTTATTATTGGTCTCAATAACCACTAAAAACAAACCCTTGTGCCCTTCACATCTGGTTCCTTGCGCAGAGGTTTGGTCTTGGTCTCCTTGGGTAGAGATCTCCTCTGTCTCAATAACCACTAAAAACACCAACAAATACTTGCGCCCCACACGACCAATTTCCTTGCACAAAATTTTGGTCTCTGTCTCCTTCCACAGATCTCTCCTTGGTCGGTCTCGGTCTCCTTGTACATATATCTCCCCAGTCATTCTCGGTCTCCTTGCACAGAGCTCTCCCTGGTTGGTATTCGTCTCCTTGCACAAAGCTCTCCCCGGTAGGTCTCGGTATCCTTGCACAGAGCTCTCCCCATTTGGTCTCGATCTCCTTGCACACAACTCTCCCCAGTGGGTCTCAACGTGGAATTTGAATTACAATGTGGAAATGTTATGAGCGCACGGGTTAGGCCAGATTTGAATTGTAGTTTTGTTTGGTTTTTTTGTTTTATGTTGTTTTATGTATTTGTGTATATATATATATATATATAAATAGTTTCTAACTAGTCATGTCACTACTAATCTAACACATAGCCTATAACCTTAATAAACTCTAACCTTTCTAGTCGATATCCCCTAACCTTAAAAACCCACATTATAACAATGACGATGACGAAGATGATGATGACAATGGTGAATAAAATGGCAATGTTTATTATGGTGATGATAATGTCAATGATGACGACGATGATGGACAATGAAAATGGTTGTGATGAAAATGACGATGATGATGATGAAGATGGTAGTGATGATGAGGAGTAGGACATTGAAAATGTTGATTACTGGTGGTGACAATGTCAATGAAGATGATGATGTTGACAATGATCACCACAATGATGATATGATGGTGATCACAACAATGGAAAGGACGATGATGATGACAATGATGATGATGATGACTGGGACAATTATGATGAAGACGATGATGAGGACGAAAATGATAATGATGACAATGACCATGACCATGAAGACAACAATGATGACGATAGTGATGACAATGTTGATTATGGTAATGATAATTTGTTCAAACAATTTGCTTGGTCTCAACTTGCCACAATTTATTCAAGCAACCCTCAAGGAAAGGCTTAAAACAAAGCCACTAGTAGCCAAGAGAAGAGTTGTATTTATTGGATGTTGTAGATAAAGCTCATTTATATTATTGTCATTAGGCACAAGGTGAGAAACTTGATTTTTTTCCAATAAAACCTATAAAAACTAGCATCTGAAGTCATTAAAGGTGAACATTCTGGCCTTATTGATTTATTGCGTTTATATATGATGATTATGCCTTTTATATGAAGCAAAACTAACCATTGTTTCTAAGGGAACTGAAGGGAATTTGAACCAAGAATGGGTCTCAAGGTCTAACCAAGTTCAAGGGAGGGAAATAAGGGACCTTTTCCCTAAGTGAACATTCTTGGGCTTAACATCTATGAACAAAAACTACAACCCACACAACTTCTCAGGATATAGTGTTGGATGAGTCCTTGAGCCATCACATAGGACCCTTGTAGGTTATTTTTGGACTATTTGAGGGATACAAGTACAATAGAAATGGGTCTTAAGGGATTAACATGCAGGTTAAGGGGGAAAGAAGGGTCTTAAGCCCTAACGGAACCTTCTTGATCTCAAATGCCATGGTTAGGCCGGGAGGCAAAAACTTGGACCTTATTCCCTAAACATCACTTCTTAGGATCAATCACCCTGAACAACACTTGCAAATTACCATAACACAAACCCTATCAGCTAAGGTGTTTTTAGCATAATATTTGGAATATATGGACTCCATTAGGAGGTTTTTTTCACTGAGTATATATCATAGGATCTTGACCATGGTCGAGGAAGGAAAACAAGTTGTGCCTCAAGATATTGTTGAATATTCTTGAGCTCAAGATCCTTGATTAATGATTAGTGCTCGATCCAACACATGAGTCCATTGCATGGGTTTTTTTCAAGCCTATGACTATGTTATATGAGTTAATAATTAACATTGATGCATGTTGGAGGTAAGGGGTTACAGGGGTTAAGTTATAGAGGATAGTGGTTATGAATTATAAGGGTATAAAGGTTATACAAGTGATGGGTTATATTAGGGTTTTATAGAGGTTAGGTGTGATTGAGTTATAATAGTTAGGTGTTAGGTGTCTTAAGGTAATCCCTTAATTCATATACCAAAACTTTATTATAGCCTAATAAATCATCAAGCATAGACATCAATACTAAGCCTATCACCTACTGTGGAAAAAGGAGAAGTCTTCTATAAAAATTCCTTTCAATGTTTTCCATTTCCATGTCTCACCTTTTTCCTCATATACCTTGTACCATTTATATGTTATATATTCTAATATTGTATTTGGGAGCATATGTGGCCAAACATCTCATCACAATGTCCAATTAGATGAGTGTATTCTCTAATATTAATCTAAAAAACAATTGGTATTTCCCTTATTGATAAGAAATATTTGACATTATCCTTGGGGATAGCCTCAATACTCCAACATACCCTCTCTCTAGAGTCATAGATTTCCATCCACTATTCATAGAGCTCAATGTTCAAATTATAACCCATAGATATTAAGGACCCTTAATGCACATCTCCTATGAAATTAGGTTTAATATTCTCATCATTTTCATTTAGGACGTGATACAACTCCTTAATTCCATATTATTCTTCCCACTATTTTTACCAAGCTTTACCTTCCTCAAGGTATAAAGGTATTATAATTATTCTTCCATTTCCTTTGAACTTTATCCTATCCTTCTCTATAGAGATTGTTTCTTCCATTTTTCTTCCCCAAGGTCTTCCCGCAAGGTCTTCATATGCCATACTTTCTTCAAATAGGTTGATCATATAAAAGTTTGTAACGTTTCAAATTCCCATAATGATTGACTTGACCCCTTTTAACAACCCAATAGGTTCTATAAACCTTTGGTCATATAACTTAGAAAAATTTCTAGAATTGACCAAGTGGGGCCTCCCCATCTAAAAATTTCTAGATTTGATTGGTGCTCGAGCCAACACATGAGTCCATTTTATGGGTTGTTTTCAAGCCTATGAGTGTGTTATATGAGTTAATAATTAACATTGATGCATGTTGGAGGTAAGGGGTTACAGGGCTTAAGTTATAGAGGATAGTGGTTATGAATTATAAGGGTATAAAGGTTATACAAGTGATGGGTTATATTAGGGTTTATAGAGGTTAGGTGTGATTGAGTTATAATAATTAGGTGTTAGGTGTATTAATTTAATCCATTAATTAATCTACCAAAACTTAATTATAGCCTAATAAATAATTAAGCATAGACATCAATACTAAGCATGTCGTCTACTATGGAAAAAGGAGAAGTCTTTTATAAAAATTCCTTTCAAAGTTTTCCATTTCCATGTCTCACCTTTTTCCTCATATACCTTGTACCATTTATATGTTGTATATTATAATATTGTATGTGGGAACATATGTGGCCATAACATCTCATCACAATGTCCAATTAGATGAGTGTATTCTCTAATATTATTCTAAAAAACAATTGGTATTTCCCTTATTGATAAGAAATATTTGACATTGTCCTTGGGGATAGCCTCAATATTCCAACATACCCTCTCTATAGAGTCATAGATTTTCATCCACTATTCATAGAGCTCAGCATTCAAATTATAACCTATAGATATTAAGGACCCTTAATGCACCTCTCCTATGAAATTAGGTTTAATATGCTCATCATTTTCATTTAGGGCCTGATACAACTCCTTAATTCCATATTATTTTTCCCACTATTTTGACCAAGATTTACCTTCCTCGAGGTATAGAGGTATGATAATTATTTTTCCATTCCCTTTGAGATTTATCCTATCCTTCTCTATAAAGATTGTTTCTTTCATTCTTCTTCCCTAAGTTCTTCCCGCAAGGTCTTCATACACCATAGTTTCTTCAACTAGGTTGATGATATCAAAGTTCGTAATGTTTGATTTGACCCCTTTGTACAAACCAATAGGTTCTATAAACCTTTGGTCATATAACTTATAAAAATTTCTAGAATTGACCAAGTGGGGGCTCCCCATCTAAAAATTTCTAGACTTGATTGGTGCTCGAGCCAACACATGAGTCCATTGTATGGGTTGTTTGCAAGCCTATAAGTGTGTTATATGAGTTAAGAATTAACATTGATGCATGTTGGAGGTAAGGGGTTACAAGGGTTAAGTTATAGAGGATAGTGGTTATGAATTATAAGGGTATAAAGTTTATACAAGTGATGGGTTATATTAGGGTTTATAGAGGTTAGATGTGATTGAGTTATCATAGTTAGGTGTTAGGTGTCTTAAGGTAATACCTTAATTCATCTACCAAAACTTGATTGTATCCTAATAAATCATCAAGCATAGACATCAATACTAAGCCCATCACCTACTATGGAAAAAGGAGAAGTCTTTTATAAAAATTCCTTTCAATATTTTCCATTTCCATGTCTCACCTTTTTCCTCATATACCTTGTACCATTTATATGTAATATCTTCTATTATTGTATTTGGTAACATATTTGGCCATAACATCTCATCAGAATGTCCAATTAGATGAGTGTATTCTCTAATATTATTCTAAAAAACAACTGGTATTTCCCTTATTGATAAGAATTATTTGACATTATCCTTGGGGATAGCCTCAATACTCCAACATACCCTCTCTCTAGGGTCATAGATTTCCATACACTATTCATAGAGATCAGTGTTCAAATTATAACCCATAGATATTAAGGACCCTTAATGCACCTCTCCTATGAAATTAGGTTTAATATGCTCATCATTTTCATTTAGGGCCCGACACAACTCCTTAATTCCATATTATTCTTCCCACTATTTTGACCAAGGTTTACCTTCCTCAAGGTATAGAGGTATGATAATTCTTCTTCCATTTCCTTTGAGATTTATCCTATCCTTCTCTATAGATATTGTTACTTTCATTTTTCTTCCCCAAGGTCTTCCCACAAGGTCTTCATACACCATACTTTTTTCAACTAGGTTAATGATATCAAAGTTCGTAATGTTTGATATTCCCATAATTCTTGATTTGAACCCTTTGTACAACCCATTAGGTTCTATAAACCTTTGGAATATATAGTGAGATCAACTTGATAATCAACCATCATCATACACCAAAGCTTCAATTCACCCACCACAAATGTCATGCACCGACCCCGCATAGTGAGCAGTGAGTAGGGCCAACATTGAAATTTCTTCAATATGTGTCTTTATGCATCAAAATTTGACATGGTTAGAATAGACACGTTCCTTGATGGTATGGGATGGTTTCAAGACTCAAGGATATGTATGATGTCCCCACATAATATTTGAGATCGTCCACATTTGCATCAATGTTCATCATGCACCTCTCATTGTCATCATTCGTCATTCCCTTCTATAGAATCGTTGTCGGAACTATATTGAAATTTGACATGGACCAATTCCAATACACCTATCACAAATTTCTTCCACTGAACCCCCACAGTGAGCAGTGAATGGGGCCAACATTGAATTTTTTTCAATATGTTCACGTATGCATTGAAATTTCACATGGTTAGACTAGATAGTTGCCTTGAAGGTATGGGAGGGTTTCGATACTTAAGGATTTTTTATGTCCCCGCATAATACTTAAGGAGGGTTTGATTATTGAATTACCAAGTCGATTTGATGTCACAGAAGCTTCAATTCACCCACCCCAAATTTCATGCACCGACCCCGCATAGTGAGCAGTGAATGGGGCCAACGTTGAAATTTCTTTAATATGTGCCTGTATGCATCAAGATTTGACATGGTTAGACTAGACACATGCCTTGACAGTATGGGAGGGTTTCAATACTCAAGTATGTATGATTTCCCCACATAATATTTGAGATCATCCACATTTTCATCAGCGTTCATCATGCTACACCTCTCATTGTCATCATTCATCATTCCCTTCTACAGAATCGTTGTCGGAAATATCTTGAAATTTGACATGGAACTTCCAATACACCCATCACAAATTTGACATGGAACTTCCAATACACCCAATACACCCATTATGGAACTTCTATAGAATCATTGTCGAAACTATCTTGAAATTTGACAAATTTGACAGTATGGGAGGGTTTCAAGACTCAAGGATGTCTATTCTCCCCACATAATCTTTGAGATCATCCATGTTTGCAACAAAATTCATAATGGGTGTCTCATTGTCATCATTCGTTGTTTCCATCTGTAGAATCTTTGTTGGAACTCTCTTGAAATGTCATGGAACTTCCAATTCACCCACCACAATTGTCATGCACCGGCCCCGCATAGTGAGCAATGAATGGGGCCAACGTTGAAATTTCTTCAATATGTGCATGTATGCATCGAAATTTGACCTGGTTATACTAGACACATGCCTTGATGGTATGGGAGGGTTTCAAGACTCAAGGATGTCTGATTTCCGCACATAATATTTGAGATCATCCATGTTTGCATCAACGTTCATAATGGATGTATCATTGTCATCATTCGTCATTTCCATATGTATAATATTTGTTGGAACTCTCTAGAAATGTCATGTAACTTCCAATTCACCCACCACAAATGTCATGTACCAACCCCACATAGTGAGCAGTGAATGGGGCCAATGTTGAAATTTCTTCAATATGTTCCAGTATGTGTCAAAATTTGACATGGTTAGACTAGACACATGCCTTGAAAGTATGGGAGGGTTTCAAGAATCAAGGATGTATGATGTCCCCACATAATATTTTATATCATCCACATTTTCACCAACATTCATCATGCACATACGATTGTCAATGTTTGTCATTCCCTTCTATAGAATTGTTGTCGGAACTATCTTGAAATTTGACATGGAATAGACTATCCATGTCAAATTTCGGTGCATGTCAAATGTGAACAGAGTATCCATGTCAAATTTCGGTGCATACAGAAACATTTTGAAAAAATTTTAATGTTGGCCACATTCATAAGTGATTGTTGCCCATCATGTACTCTATCCCTAGTACAATGTCTTTTAATAGTTGTTTCCTTTAAAATTTGACCGATCAGAAAATTAAAACGAAACGAGGACGAGATGAAATAGAATATAGAGTGGGTCTGTGAGTGATCTTTGAGTATAAATATGAATCAATGAAATTCTCTTGGTTTCGAGAATAATTTATTATCTATTAAACAAAGCCAACCACGTGAAGGTGGAAGCTCATATGGCCCCTCCCCCCCCTCACATCGCTCTCAATTCCCCAATACCCAATCTATAAAATAGAAAACAAACAAAAGAAACATAGTAATCATGCATAGAAACTACCAAAAAAATGAAATAAAACTTAAAAGCATGTAATTAACCCACATAAAAAAATATTTAAAGAGAATAATTCATACAAATTAAAATATCTAGTTACGTACCTCATCGACCAACGCAACATTTGTATCATCCTTCTTCTGTATCTTCTTCTTGATCATCCAACTCGGAATTTGTATCAACATTCGGTTCAGAATTAATGTTGAAAGGATTGATGATATCATCATCATCATCAATGTCATTTTCAATCATATCTTCATCGATATCATCATCAAGAACTGGCACATTGTCTCCTACGCCTAGTTCATTTTCTCTGTCTTCTTCATCTGTCGACCCATATTCTTCCTACTCTAGATCTACATCATCTTCTTCTTCAATATCATCTTCTTCATGTATAGTACACTTTACTGGCCTTCCTCTTGGATCATATCTAACAAAAAATTACCAATCCCTCTTACCTGGAACTTTTGAGTAAAAGACTTGTTCACATTGACTTGGAAAAACATAGTGGTAATTTGTTTTTTCAAAAATTGTTGTTTTAATCATCAGAAATCCATTGGCATGTTGAATAACAGTTTTTTCCTCATCATGTTCATGCATTCGTAACCTATACCATTTGACATCGAACGAAACTAATTTGAATGAATTAAAGTCACACTCAATTATATCATTCAAAAACCCATAGTATCTATTTTCATATTCTCGAGGACGTCTGTCACTCCTAGAGGAAACATTAGTGACCTAGAATACTGCAGTTATCCCACTATCATAAGTTTTTCTGGTTTCATCCAATTGTTTGATGTGAAATTTATGACTATTGCACCACATAACTTTGTGGTGTTTCAACTGCAATATGCTAGACATGTAAAAGATGCATTCTCAATTAATAATAAACAAATTTATATAACTTGGAAAGTATAATATGAAAAAAACACACCTATAGACACATTAATATAATATAAAATAACTGAATAAAATGGGTGAATTGTCTTTCCTTTCCATCTTTCAAACAATATGTTAAATCTATTTCCCTCTGCGTAACATCGGAATCTCCATTACGACGAGATTTTCTAACCAATTCAGACAGTTCTTTCCATGATAACCTACCACCATGATGTTCTTTACATCTATAAATCCATACCTTCATCCAGTCAATATTGTTTGCAATGTATAAATGTAGTGCATCCCAATCTTGAGCAACTGACCGATCAAAAAATCACAATTCACCAATATTAAATATTAGTTATAACCATGGTAAATATTAATAAATGATGAAACAATAAATATTAAATTAGTATGATCATATACACAAAAAAACAAAAAACAAAAAATTATTAAAAATATCCACAATTTAATTACCTCTCACTTTCTTCATTGTACCTTTCCCCAACAACTGCTCCCTTTCAAAATTTTTGATCGAGTTCACATCCCAAATGCAATCCACTGCATGCATAGCTTGCACTGCTAATTTAGGAAGATACTGACTAATATACACCATGGATTCATATACCATATATCCCTCCACCATAGAACCCTCAGGACATTCTCTTTGTCTAACCAAATCCTTCAATGATTTCAAGTGCCTCTCCACCATCCACATTGACCTTGTGTCTACAGGTCCACACATTTCAATCTCCTCAACTTAGTGTATGAGGTAGTGTTCTTGTGCATTGAAAAATGTTGGATGTAGATACTTCTGCATTTCACACATTAGCCGAGGAATTTCTCTCTTCTAATACTTTATATCATCTTCATGGATTTATTTCAATGACAACCATCTACAGATCATGACGCAAGAAAATAACATGTTTCAACAAAACATATAAATACATATTACATCACAAGTAAAACACGTGTGATTAAGTACAACAAAAAATGGAAATTTTGTTTTGCATATATATTGTAGCTACTTACCTCATGTATTTTCCAATATCATATACAACTTGTTTGGTGTTGTTTTCAAAGTCGTTTGGGAGAGATAGAGGTAGAACATACTGTAACAATAAAAATGAATCGTTACTTGTTCAAAACTAGACAAAAAAATAAAAATCTCAAAAAATTTATACGGACAATATATAAATATGAATACTAAAATGATTAATTACCTTAATGAAGGTATGCCAATCATGTGTTTTTACCCCCACCAAATTCACCTTTCTTCGTTAAGATATTCTTTATGTTTGAACAAAAACCTGTGGGAAATTTAATTTTTTGAATGAACTCTTTTACACCATTGCTTTGATGTTTTGTTAATAACCATGGAAGGTTATTTTGGTCTCCATTGTTCTTTGATCATCACACTTTTCATTGCATGATTGGCTTCCCGAATGTCATTACAAATTTTGACAATTTTTTCTTTATCTCTCCTGCCATCTATGATTCGCCATAATGTTTCGGTCACATTCTTCTCGATATGCATTGTATCAAATAAATGAACTATTTTTAGGTCCTTATAGTAAGGAAACCTCATGAATTGAGTGGGATAACATTTCATTCCTCGTGGAAGCCCACTATTGCTACCTTCACGACGACGACATTGATGAAGCATAAAAAAATTAGAACACTATTTATCAAATGAGGTAAAATAAAATGAATAATTAAAATAAAATTTCAAAACATGATTCCATTTATG
>JASDQU010097973.1:1927-19359 GCA_032191745.1 Picea mariana | reverse complement strand
TACATTTATTTCATTAATAGAAATCGTGTATTACTGTATCTCTGTGTTTATGGTTGTATCTTTGATATATCTCTGTTATATTACTGGATATACGCAATATCTCTGTGCATTTCTTTATTATATCTCCGCTCTCATTTCGTGCCGAAAATAATCCGGATCATAGAGCTAGAGGAACAAATTGAAACCACTCTGGAAAAAAAAACTAAGATTTAAAACATAGACCATGTAATCAATGAGCGTAGCATATGACGAACCACGTGAACCTGACCATCCGAACGAAAAATATTGCTATACATATTATATATAGATGTCAGAAAAAGAGAATCACCATCACGTAAACGAAGGAAGTCACAGTCCAGTTCAGGTTACTTGAATAGACCACCAAAAGAAAATTTCAAAAGATCATTTCAAGTAACACAATTTTGTGGGAAGAAAAGAGGACTATGGAAACAAAATCAAGGATGCTACCAAACTCTAGCATTCCATTAACAAAAGAGTTGGAAAGTTTCACTATAGGAACGATCTAACTGCAATTAGAAATCATCTTCGACTCAACAAGCAAAGGAAAGTGACTAGAAATTGACTCTATCATTCTCTCTCTATTTCTCTTTCTACCATTCTCATTTTGTAAAACAACCAATGTAAAATAAAACTTGTCTAGCTCCCCTATTGGTCGGGATGAGCAAGGAATTGAGGTGGGGGGAGATGTTGTAAGGGCTAGTCGACTCTGTCGAATAGACCCGACAATCGACTAAGAATTAGTCAGTCGACTATTAAAATTGAAAGTATAACTCAGTTGAAGTCTCAGCTAACCAACCGACCCAAGCAATTAAGTAGTTACAACTACCTAGTAACTGGATATGTAAGTATAAATAGACAATCATGTATCATAGAAAGTGTCTATGTTGCATTGTATTATCTCATCTATATATAATAAAGTGTTGTTCTTTGGGATTCCACTACTTTGTGTATGTCTTTGTCTATATGTATGAGTATGTGATTCTATGCTTTATTATGTAATGGACTATCGGTAACAATCCCCTACTTTTCCCTAGATTACAAAAATGACTGATAGTTGTGGTGGAACACATGTTCTTATTGAGCATACCATGATAATCCATAAGTAGAGAAACTATCTATCTTTTTTTTCTTAGATATCCATCCACCTCGTATAAATTATTTAACTACTACTATGACGGTTTTTGGGTGGATCTGTAGGTTAAACTAAAATGCATACCATCTACTCAGAAAATCAAAGAAACTCTTGTTTCACCTTGCTTCCTTCACACCCTATTTTCATATGCAATATCACATACAAAATCTAAAAGGGTGAGCATAATTTGAAATAAAAAGGAATTGGAATCGCTATTAATAGTCTGGGAAGTACATGTAAACATGTCATGGCTATGGACATTTGCTGGTAGCAGGGCTATGCTTGTATGGTACTGAGGCAAATTTGTCAAGGCTATGGATGTTCATTGACAGTGAAGAAATGTGGGTAAAAGAGAGATGAGGGAAACACTTATGTATATGTTGTCTTGTTATCAAAGTTAAAACCCATGGTTAAAACAAATATAATCAGAAGTTTTTATCTAGTTAAATAAATTACCTCACTAATTAGACCTTTGAAAAGGGTATGTTAGATGGAATGTAGTTGAAATATTGGGTTTTATCTTTTAGAAATTTGGCATGATTGTGGTACCAATGACTATTTGAAATTTATTTGTAGTTTGTTGAGATTATACTTAACAATCATATATAAAGTAAATTCCCTAGAGTTCTAATGACATAGATAATTGGTTCTTCCAATGCGTCTACATTTGTTGTGGTCACAACCACCCCCCTTTCATTTTTATTTTTATAAACAAAAGGAAAGGGGCCCCCTACTGAATTTGAATTATAATGCCTAATCCACTACTACTATGAGACTACTAAATATTGTGTATCCATCTTGATGGGGTTAAGGGTTTTAGATATGTATTGATTGTTTACCTTTGAGGAGTTTTTTCATAACACGTAGTCTCTTTGATCTTTTACTTTCATATGTTCCTCATTATACCTTTGAGTGATTATGCTTCTTTGATATTTTTGTGATGATATTGAAGGTTTCCTTTTGAAAATCTTGCATTGGTTGATTTTGATGGATTTAAAGGTGTTTTTTTATCCTATATAATTGCAAGGTTTTGATGTTATGTTTTATAAATTGGAGAGAATTTGATTTTAAGGATTTGTTGTTTTCTTGTGCATCATCTTGTAATATCATCTCACTACATCATGTAGAAGTGAATGGTTGGCTTCAATAGAGAATATATTGTTAGTTGATATATTGTACCTGCTATCCTCTTATCCATTCTCAAGCTCTCACATGTTAATCAGATCCATCAGTTTTATATCCATAACTAGAACCACAATATCTTCAATTGTTTTCCCGAACTTGAGATTAAATACATGCATATTTCATGACATTTGTTTATAGAAGTTGGTTGTTCATAATAATCAAATATCTTAGATGGTTGCTTCTAAGTAATTCCTTCTTTTCATTTCCTCGTTTTTGGATAAACCTGGTTCTTTTTCATAGTCTTGTTATTGGAAAGGGGAAATAATGTAACATTTATAACGTACTAACCAATGTTTATTTCTCACCTAACAATGATTATTATTTATGTGGTTGTAGTAACATGGTTATAGATTCATGGTCTTTATCAAATACTTATGCTACTTCGAATCCACAAAGAATCATGCCAAAGAAGAATATCATGTGCATTTGGTCAAAGAACAAAGAGTAAATTCAAGAGAAGGGCTTCTAATTAATGAAAAATATGGAAATATCAAGTGTGTCATGGGAAAAGACATATTTATTTATCTAAATACCTCTTCTCTGAAATGTATATAGGAATTCCTTAATATTCTTCTTCTTGACCAAACTTCTCTCTTATCATATCTTGATTATCACTGAAGCCAGCACTCAGAATTAAGTCTCATTTTTCCTGAACCTCAATATGAATTTGACTTTATCACCATGTACATTTATTACTTAATTCATGATTGTCCCAAATCTGAGTTTTATTTTATTTTGTTTTTTTACCGGAACCTTGATTCCTAGTCGAACCTTGACCCATTTAAGGATCTAACTATCAGACAGTGAGCCATCAGAATTACCTTATCGGGATTAAATTCTCAATTTTTCCCATCGCAAAGACCACGGGATATGTATTTTAGTTCTTCAAAAGTTGAATCTTGAATTCCTATTGAGCTCCCCATTATCGATTGACCTTTTTTGCATGTCATAGTGGCATCGAACTCCCTTTCATCCTATAGGTCACCTTACACGGCATTAACATGTGACGATTTGTATGATGTGTCAACTTATCACCTGATCTGGGTGGATACTGGTGGCCACCCACTTGTTCCACTAATTTTGAATGGTTCCACATCTTGGCAATTTTTCTATGGTTTTTGGGTCCCAAACTTCTCGGGTCAGTTTGAGGCCCTAAACGACGTTCTTTTGGCTTGGAATCACCTAACATATAATGAATGGAACATGAACAAAATGTGTACTCCTTGTCTAGACCTTTCTGATGGGGTACTAAGCTCCCAAAATAGAGATCATATGCAAAATTTGTGCCCTCGAGAAGTTGATGTATCAACTAACCATTGGGGCCCATAAACCTTTTGGTGTTTCATATCTTGTGGATAGGGTTTTGAATGTTTAGAGTTTTCTCATTGATTATTTATGTTAAAATGATTTTTCAGCCTCTTTGTAATCATGTTCTTGCGAATGAGTGTACTCTTCACATCTATATCTTCATAAATAAGCTACCACCATTCTAGCTTGCTTGTGTGCTTTTCATTTTATAGTCTTTTGTATTTCAAACAATCATTAATAGAATATAATTTTAATTGTATTATTGTGTTTCTTGTGATATGTGTGTTTGTTTCCTTGTTATATATTTGCCTTCGTTTTGTTCCCAGTATAATCTGAATCAATGGTATCATAGGTCGTCTTCTCCTTGTCATTTCTTAGTGCATGTCCCCGACGAGGTTAGGGTATAGAGAGTTGGATATCGAGTTAGTTTCTCTTGAGGAAAACTGCTCTCGTCAATCCAAGTGGCCTCCCATTGTGGAAGAAAAGAGAGACGAAATAGTAGGATATCCTATCAAACTATTACTTGAGGAATCCCTAAAACACAACAGAGGAATGAGATCATGGATACTTTCTCTTAGATCCTTCGATGGTTTCCAACAATGATGGTGGAACATTCAACCAGTAGTCACTTTGGAGGTGTGACACCCTTCAAGGTACAAGATAAATTTGATATTCCTTTTTTTGAAGGCCAAATAGACACCGACGCTTTGAAAAAATTGTTAAGTCTGATAGAGGGTTATTTCTCTGTCCAAATTTTTTCCAACAATGAAAAGGTCACCTTCGTGCTCCTTAAGTCTCTTCCCCATGTCAGAGATTGGTGGGAAACTTACTTTGAGCAACATGTCAGAGATGATTATGCAATGTTTGGGCCATAACCCACTTGGGAGGCTTTTGTTGATGCCCTCAAGAAGCAATATTACCTTGTTAGAAACTATGATCACCAGTACATGATATGGAAAACTCTACATTAGGAGAGATACCAGACGATGTCAAAGTACACCAACATATTCCATACCTTGTGCAAAATTATCAGTATTAAAGACTCCAAGTGGAACTTGGTCCTAAAGTACCTTTGTGGCCTAGATAGGTACATAAAAATAGATATGGAGTTCCTTGACATCTCCTCACATATGTGGGTGAAGGGGACCCACCTCCATTTCATTGTTGATAGTGGTATATAGAAGAACCTAATATTAGTAGAGGTCATCAAGAGGTTGAATATAACAATGATGCTACTTTCTCATCCATACACCATCGGCTGGCTCATCTAGGGATGGGACATATGTTTCATCTAGCAATGTTGCATGCACTATGGAATCAAACCCTTCAAAGACAAGGTATTATGTGATGTTTCCCCCCGTGTTATTTATGAATCTAGGCCTCGTAGTGTCATTATTATTTTCAAAGGTCAACTCTACATGATATTGGAGGCAGTTCCAACTATTGAGGTCTCTTTGATCTCTGTGAAGCGGTGTTGAAAGGTGGTTTCTCAAACCGGGAGATTTTTCCTCTTTATGGTCCATTTGGAAGGTTAATGGAAGGTCACTGCCACTTCCAAAACCTCTTCACGAGGTATCTCTACATAGTAGAAGCAAGTGGAAAAGATAGTAGAAGAGCAGAAAGACATATTTTCCTTGCCTACTAGGGTGTCTTTGCATTGTTAGGTAAAGCAATCAATTTATTTGACACCTAGTGATCCTCTACATAACATCCCTATATAGAGTCATTTTTTTTATGGAAAATGAATAAATCAAATGCCATATCCAAGAACTAAATATAAAGGGACACATTAGAACAAGCTCCTCACATTGTAGGATCCCAATTGTTCTGGTATAGAAGAAGAACGGGACATGGAAACTTTGAATTGATTACAGATCCGTGAACAAGATCACAGTCAAAAACTGGTACCCCATCCCTCGGATTGATTATCTTCTCAATCAACTGCCAAATTTTTCAGTGAGATTGATTTGAAGTCCGTATACCACCAGTTTTCAATTGAGAAAACTGATGTATGGAAGACAACCTTCAATTCTAAAGAAAGTCTCTTCAAGTGGTTGGTCATTCCTTTCGGCTTAAATAATGCCCTGACTACATTCATGCAGATGATGGATGATATATTGCAGCCATTCAAAAATTCCTTTGTGGTCGTATATATGGATGACATCCTCATCTTTAGAAAAACCTAGGAGGAACATTTGAAGCACATTCAGTAGGTTTTGGGCACCCTACGACAACACAGATTATATGCCAATTTGGAGAAGTGTTCCTTCGACATGTAGATAATCCAATATTTGGGATACATTGTGGATGAGAAGGGTGTGCATGTGGATCTATCCAAGATCCAATTCATCTGTGATTGGTCGACCCCAAAGACATTGAATGAGTTTCACATATTCTTAGGCCTCGCCAAATTCTATCACAGGTTTGTGTTGTGATTCTCTCATATCGCTTGGGTCCTGAGCCAAGTGACCAAGGGTGGAGTGAAGGCCAAGTTTGTTTGGGTCATGCCCTAGCAAAATGAATTCGAGGATTTGAAATGTCCACCTCTTCTCAGCACCATTCCTTATTCTGCCAAACCTACAACAACCATTTAATGTTGAGATGGATGCTTTAGATTATGCTATTGTTGCAATCCTCACTCAACATGTGCATCCAGTGTCTTATCACATTGAAACATTATCTGATGTTGCTTGCAAATACCCCACCTAAAATAAAGAGATGCACTCCAATGTGAAACTATGTCTACAGTGGAATAATGACATTCTAGAGAGGAAAATGATCATCCACACTGATCATAGGCCTCTTCAATTCATGCAAACACAGGGAAATTTAAAAAATGACCGGCATCATAAGTGGTCCACGTAACTGCAACAGTTCCACTTGAACATCAAGTACAAGAAGGGCAGCACCAACCATTTCATAGAATACCTTAATCGATCCCAAGTTGTGGTGCTAACCATAGTTCTTAACTCTTGTGGGCATGATATTTCCAAATGGCCCCAATTATACAATAGTGACTTTGACATTGTTTCTCCCTATTCGACATTGAGTGCAAGAAAACCAATTCCATACTTCCATCTCAAATATGGAATGTTATTCCATCTAAGTCATCTATGTGTTTCTTCAAGAGAGTATGCAAAGCTTGTTATCGCAGGATTTGTACTTGTGCAAATCCCAACACATAATTCTAAATCTTGCATAACTATAGGAAATCCTACCACTGTAACATTAGTATGAAATCCCCTTGTTTTATAGATGGAGGACGTCCACCACAGGGGAGCCTTCCCTAGTGACCTAAAGGGATCAAAGTAGCAAGTTTGTTAGCCAATCCTACCACCCCCTCTCTTGATCACCTAATTCAAATTCTAGGTCAAGGAGAATTGAGAGGTAAAAAGATGTTTGAGTACCTGCCTAGATAAAGAACACTTTATAGCATTTATATTATTAATTCCAAGCAAAAACATAAAATTATTACCTCATACGACACTAGACACTAAAATTTTAATATTGATGGTACAAATTTGTAGTAGTACAATAGTTTACAACAACAATACAAATTTGTAATGGCAACAATAAATATTATTCATAATTGCAATAATTGACAAGGAAAACTTAGCATTAACTCAATAAAATATTGTTCAATTGTTAGATGAAATTTTTGTCTCCTTTAGATACATGTATGCATCAAATAGTATTTAGATGGTTGTATCAAACTTTGGAAACAACATCAATTTTGTAAGTTAATTAGCTTGATTTAGTGTTAGTAAAGTTAGTAGGAAGCTTGAGAGATTGAAAATAAAGAGTCTGTTGATCACTTTCACCGCAAGAGAGCTTAAAGATTAGTTCCTTAAGGCTATGGAGTGTTTACAACAACAAATGAAACTAACTTGGAACTTCATATAGATGTAACCAAGAGGCGGGATTCAATCTCTAAGGTGTTCTCACATTAGGGCCTTAGAGACTAAATCTTGAGGAGGAGAATTTCTAGGGTGCAAACACTTTTGGACCCTACAAACCTTTTCTCCCTTCTTGTAGCTTCACCTAGGTCAAGAATCAAGAGTCTAGAGCTAAAATCCTAAAGTGATAGCACTTTAGGGATTTAAGAGTCTAACGCTAGGTAATATTTTCTTCACAAATTAAGGATGAAATTAACCTTGTGAGAGGAGGAAGCACTTATACTTCTCTCTTAGGGTTTTACCAAGAAAGATTCAAGAATGAACAAGTAAAATTCACCATGAAACATTAATAGCATGAAATATTTTTTTTATAAATTTACTTACTTCACCAATATATCACAAGAATAAACCCTAATTGCAGAAATACCATCCAAAAATTCAGCAAAGAAGCATCCACACTTGACCTCCAAAAGATAGTGCATGAGTGAAAAGAGCTAGTAATCCTAAAATAGAAACAATTGCAAATATGTTCTCTCAAAAATGGTGAGAATATGTGATTATAAAAACAAAATTTGGATATCCATATTTATATGGAACCCCTATCCATCCAAGAGACTCAAGTGAAAGTTCATGTCTGTACAAGAGGGGTCGACACCTTAATTGTCTTTTCATAAATTTAAAATATAAAATTTACATCAAAATAAACCCTAATAAGGTGGCATCATGCCCTAGAAGGGTGATGTAGGGATCATAAGTGTGACGTCAAGGATGAAATGGTGGAATTTTAGGCCTCAAAAGGCCATGTTTCATGCCATGGTCTTCCCCTATCCAACCACCATGTGATCCATCAAACCCTATCTCAATGATGACATCAAGGGATAATAGGTGACATCCTAAGCCTCCAAAGGCCAACGTCCAAGTGGAAGGGGGTGTAATCCCATCCTCTAGCAATTTCCAGGTGCCTCCAAAGGAAACTTCGTCCATCCTCAAGGTGAAATGCTCATCATCGATGGTACCCCTTGTGTGGGGTCTAGCATCCATCCTATGGAGAAGGTCCTACAAAGACAAACAAGTATGGCATCCAAGGTTCCACAAGTCAGATGTATCATGCCAAGTAAGACACATATAATAAAATAAACACCCAAACATGTGCATTAAATCCCCCCTTTTAAAACTAAAATAATTCTCAAAGACCTTATAAAATTTGCCAAATTTAAGTATGGGAGGGTTTTCATGGCACCCTATTGGGTAGACCAATCCGTAAGTCAAGGAGTGTTTCCAAAGAAGACCCTCTCTAATTCATGTGGTGAGTATGATGTGGATCAGGCTAACACATTTGGGCATGGGGTTCTTGACACATCAAGTGCTCATATTGTCTCATTTATGGGTGCCTTTGTGGCGGGTGTGTTGCATCCCTCGTTTGCAATGCAACATTTTTCCAAGCCCTTACCTTTGCTTTATTATGGTCCGAAAATTGATTTCTATATGTAATGAAAATAAAGAGCACTGACATGCCACTTGATGTTATGAACACATTGAGTTCCATATTCCCTAGAAATTAAAATACACCGCAAATGCATTCCCTCAACAAGAGGAACATTTATTAATTGTGTTTTTATTTTCTTTTTATATGTCCTTCATTTTTAGAGAGAAGTGTTTTATTTTTCCCATGACCTTAGTGTGAGCATATAGAGGAATAATTCATGGATTTCAACTTTTTTCTAGATACAACACATCTAGGCCTTTATCCCCTTCCTCCTATCAAATGAAGTACAATCCCTTCTTGGGGTCGGTGAGCCCAAAAAAACCAAAAGTTAAGGAAATGGAGGGGAAGAAGCGTGGAAAATGGTAAGTATAAGTGGGAGTGGTATGATGACCCTTCAAGAAACCACCCGGTAGAAACCCTTTTCCCAAGGGTGGCCAAATTATTAGGAAATCATGTCAACCACCAAGATGAAATTAGGAAAAATGTATAATTTCGAATAAAACGATCCATAATCAAGAAAGGACTCTTTGAAACATGATAAAAAGATTCAAATATTAAAGTGGCACTTACCATGAGGCTAGACTTGTTAACTCATGAAGAAAGACTTGTTTTCCTCTAGGGCTAAACCAATGTAGTGGATGCTTCTCTGCTACTAACAATGAGTGATGATGCAATCATGACTGAGAGGGGCCCTGTGGGATCTGCTAGTAAATATGACTCTCGACGCTCCATGTATGCTACCTACGGGGTAATATCTAGCTCCTACATGGGGACATGTGCTCACTATTAGATACACATGTTGGATTCAGTTTTCATGAAAATCCTAAGTATGGAGGATATGTGCAATAGCAGAAGAAAGAATAAAATCCAAGAACATAGTGCACAATAAAGGAACATGCAATCTTGGAAGTGCACAACAAGAACATACTTAGTAGGGAAGAAATCAAGAGAAGAAAGAAAGAGAAGAAAGCAAGAAAAGAAATCGAGCGAAAAGGAAGGATATCAGTTTGGCATGCCAAAATCATAAATATGTGCAAAAGCATAGAGAATAGTAGCCGGGAGTGAAAAAGAAGCATGTAGACATAAAAGAAGGAAAAGCAACCCGAACATCAAGTCAACGCTATTTTCCATGAGTTATATTGAGTTGTAATAGGGTTTTTTGGATAAGAAAAGTAGGGTTTTGAGACCTAGAATTTATGTATAAATATGTAATGGGTTGGGAAGATAGGGGTTCCATGAGGTTAAAGTTATTTTTTGTGCTCAAAGACTATTTGAGATTAGAGTGAGAGAATAGGATGAGGAGGAAATATTCTATGTCTTATTTTTAGGGATAAGTTGTAGAGAGAGGCTTGCACTATAGAACGCATAGGATATATATATATATATATATATATATATATATATATATATATATATATATTGTAAGTGTAGTGTGCAATCCCAAGATGATTACAGGAAGAATAATAAAGAAGGCATTATTTGTGGACGTAGACCTAAATTGGGTGAACCACGTTAACTACTGTGTATGCTTGTATTTTATGTGATTAACCATGAATATTCTCTTTATGCATGTTAAACTAGATTTGTATACCATATGATCACTGCACAATAGTATTAATGTTACAATAGATGGTTTGTGTTGCAATATATTGTATACTGGTACTATATAACTAAATTCACTAAGTAATCAAGGAAGAATAAATACCAAATGATGTGCACATAATAGATAAGTAATAATGATAAAGATGATTACCTCCCATTCCCTCACTACTGTAGAAACCTGATTCCGATAGCCCCAATAGATGCCTCGGGTGAGACTTCACTTGCATGCAGTTGATTCCAAAAGGGTCGGTGTCTAAAGGGTTTTGTTGGTTAAGATAACTTGAACCTAGGGTATTATAATTGTGCACCAACACTCACTATAGAGCACATGAGAACCGCAACATCTCCTAGCATGAATTGTGCCTACACAAGCTTAAGAAAACTGTTGAAATTAGAGGGGTGGTGTAACTCACCCCTTATCCATATGGAAAAATAATAACTACAAAATCTAGAGAAAAACTTGATTTTTTTTTTTTCTTATTTTTATTCTAACATATCAATATGAACATGCAAAGCATACAAATGTAACACATCAATATGTAGTGATGCAAGAAAAGAATATGTAATTCATGATCATGTATGCAAATCCAAGAAATATGCAACTACGCTATTATGATATGCATGATGCAATATAGATACAATGAAATACAAGCTGAAAATTCCTACCCTAACCCACCTACCTTAATATATGTTAATCAAGGAATTCAAGTCTCTTCCCCACAATGGGTCTTGAAAAGGTACCCACTAACAAATAGTGTATGTCCCATTCCTTCTAGTGTGGATATATAGTAGGAATCATTGACTAACTTTCCTTCACTCTTGTAGGTTCCTAGCCAAAAAAAATTGAATTCATTGTGGGTATTGAACCGACCCTTCTTCGTATCCCATATTGAGAACAAATCTCCTTGTGTGTAATCCCCTCCTTTGAGATCAATTTCTTCTTGTATTACCCTCGTTTATTTCTTTGAGGGAGGGGGCTGGGATTATATTGTAAGAATATATTCTTGGATTGGCCTAATCGACAACTCATCATCACCTATTTTCTGACGAAACCAACTTCTTTGTCTTTGTACTTGTCTAGTTTATGTTGATAATATTCCCTTCTAGGCTGTATTATATCATCAACATCATCTTCTTGTGTGAAAGGAAGATCATCCTAGAATTGGAAAATGATAGGTTCATAGTGAGGATACTCACCCCCTTTTGTGTATTCGTCTATTCCCACAACAAGGTGGTAGTATTCTACCAAGGAATTATTACTTATATCTGTTTTATGAAAATGTCAATTCTCCTCATTACCTTGTGTGAAAACTTTGACAGGACCACGTTCATTGCCCTCTTGTTTTTCGAGTGGACCCTAGTAACCACTTCCTTTGGACCATATTACTTTGTCAATGTTATCTTCTTCTGTGATGGGAAGGGAAGCCCAATATTAGAGGGAGAAAGAATATATGAAGTTGTAATTACTCTGGCTATCTCCATAATCGGGTCTTTCAATGTGTTCCTTCATTTTTGGATTATTATACAAAGTCATATGACCTTCAGTCATCACTAGGATGGTTATATAAGAAAAGTCCATCTGCAGGATTCCTCCTAAAGTGGTGGTCCATTTCCTGGATAATAACATCCCCAACTATCAGGTACATCAATGACAATAATATCCATTATGATGGGAAAATCAAGATAGTTAGCAATATGTGCTTCAAGTCCTTCAATCAAACCACAGACCTCAATATCTTTTGACTCGAATCCACAAACATCCTTATAAGGCCCGATGATCCCAATCCCTAATTGTTTCATGACCTTCAAACTCATCATATTGACAGATTCCCCAGATTCAAGCATGCAATTTTGAAGGCATAAGTCATTTATTTCCAAGGAAATGAAAAATGGTGCTTGTTCCTCCTTAGTTTGATTATCACTTTCACCACAAAAGAGATTAAATATTAGTGCCTTAGGGATATGGATTCTCTACAATAGAAAATGCAACTAAATTGGAACTTGATCTAGATGTAACCAAGAGGTAGGATTCAATTTCTAAGGTGCTATCACATTAGGGCCTTAGGGACTAAATCTTGAGGAGGAGAATTTCTAGGGTGCAAGCACTTTCGGGCCCTATAAACATTTTTTCCCTTGTTGTAGCTTCACATAGGTCAAGAATAAATATTCTAGAGATTGAATCCTAAAGCGATAGCACTTTAGGGGTATAACCCTAGGTAGGATTTTGTTCACAAGTTATGGATGAAATTAACCTTGTGAGAGAGGAAGTAATTATGCTCCTCTCTTAGGTTTTTACCAAGCAATATTCAAGCATGTTCAAGTAAAATTCACCATGAAACATTAATAGAATGAAATAAAATTGCATAAATTTACTTACATCACCAAGATATCACAATAATAAACCCTAAATGCAGCAATACCATCAAAAAAATCAGCAAAGAAGCGTCCATAGTTGACCTCCAAAATATAGCTCATGAGTGAAAAGAGCTAGTAACCCCAAAATAAAAAAAAATTCAGATATGTTCTCTCACAAATGGTGAGAATATGTGATCATATAGATGAAATTTGGATAGCCATATTTATATGGAAACTCTATCCATCCAAGAGACTCAAGTTAAAATTCACCTCTCTACAAGAGGGTTCGACACATTAATTGTCTTTTCATAAGTTGAAAATATAAAATTTACATCAAAATAAATCCTAATAAGGTGATGCCATGCTCTAGAAGGCTGACATAGGGCTCACAAGTGTGAAGTCAAGGCTGAAATGGTGGAATTTTAGGCCTCTAAAGGCCATGTGTCATGCTATTCTCTCACATTCCAATGTGTCATGCCATGGTCTCCTCCTATCCAACCACCATGCGATCCATCAAATCCTATCTCAATAATTACGTCAAGGGCCAATGGGTTACGTCCTAGGACTACAAAGGCCAACTTCCAAGTGGAAGGGGGTGTGATCCCTTCCTATAGTGATGTATAGGTGCCTTCGAAGGAAATTTCCTCCATCCTCAAGGTGCAACGCTCATCATCAATGGTGCCCCATGTGTGGGGTCTAACATCCATCCTATGGACAAGATCCTGCAAAGACAAACAAGTACGCCCTCCAAGGGTCCACAAGTCACATGTATCATGCCAAGTAAGCCACATCTAATAAAATAACTACCCGAACATGTGATTTAAATCCCCCTTTTCAAACTAAAAAAATGCTCAAAGACCTTATAAAATATGTCAAATTTAAGTATGGGAGGGTTTTCATGGCACCCTATTGGGTAGACCAATCCCCAAGTAAAGGCGTGTTTCCCAAGAAGACCCTCTCTAAGTCATGTGGTGAGTATGAGGTGGATTGGGGTACTAATTTTAGGCATGGGGTTCCTGACATATCAAGGGTTCATATTGTCTCATTTATGGGTTCCTTTGTGGAAGGTGTGTTGCATACTTCATTTGAAATACAACATTTTTCCAAGCCCTTTCCTTTAATTTATTATAGTCTGAACATTGAGTGTTACATGCAAGGAAATTAAAGAGCACTGCAATGCCACTTGAATTTAGGAACACATTTTGTGCCACATGCACTGGAAATTAAAAGACACCGCAAATGCATTCCCCCAACAAGAAAGACATTTATTGATTGTGTGATTTTTATTTTTATAGGTCCTTCATTTTTACGTAGAAGTGTTTAATTTTTCCTAGGACCTTAGGGTGAGCATCTAGAGGTATTATTTGTGGTTTTTAACTTTTTCCATCTACAACACCTCTGGGCTTTAACCCCTTCTTCCCATGAAATGAGATACAATCCCTTCTTAGGGTCATTGAGCTCGAAATTCCCAAAAGATAAGGAAACAGAGGGAAAGAAGCATGGAAAATGGTGGAAAATGGTAAGTATGAGTGGGAGTAGTATGATGACCCTTCAATAAACCACCTAGTATAAACCCTTCTCTTTAGGGTGACCAACTTAATAGGAAACCATGTCAACCACCAAGGTGAAATTAGAAAATATTTATAATTTCCAAGCAAAAATTCCATAATCAAGAAAGGACTCTTTGCAACATGCTCAAATGCTTCAAATATTAAAGTGATGCTTATCATGAGACCAGACTTGTTACCTCATGAAGCAAGACCTGTTGCCCTCTAGGGCCAAACTGATGAAATGGATGTTTCTCTACTATTGACAATGAGTGATGATGCAATCATGACTCGGAGGGACCCTTTGGGATCTGCTACTCAATCTGACTCTCGACAGTACATGTTTGTTACCTGTGGGCCTCGAGACAATATTTCCTTAATTACCCCTAGATTGGTAGGGTAACAAATATCAATTGGGAACCTCATTACATTCATGCGGCATGATACTTTGGTGCGCACAAAGAAGTGGGAGTACTGCAAAAGCATTTTTATTGGCCAAATATTTGACAAGATGCCTGCAAGTACATCAAATATTGCACTGCATGTTCCATTGTCAAACTCGAAATTAATAAACAGAGGCTATAAACCCCTCTTCCTACTCTTGATAGGCCTTGGGAGTTCATCTCCATGGATTACATGTATGACATTCCTTCAACTAAGCATGGGAATGACTATGTTTTAATGGTCATTGTTCGATTCTCTAAGATGGCAGTTTTGGCACCCTTCAAGAAGAGCATAACAGTCGAGGCAACTACTAATCTCTTCTTTTAATGTCTTTGGGTTCATTTTGGGCTCCCACGAAATATTGTCTCATATTAAGATAGTAGGTTCCTGAGTACTTTTTGGTCTAGCCTATGGTCGATGATGGACACCAAGATGACCAAATAGAATNCTCAGGAACCTACTATCTTAATATGAGACAATATTTCGTGGGAGCCAATAGGATGATTCTCCATATCCTGAGGATGTAGAATTCCAAACATCCATGAACATGGGATGAGAACCTTACTTATGTTCAACATAGATACAGCATATCCCTCCATAGCTCTATTGGCCACATAAATTTTCAAGTGTGCTTGGGGTTCCAGCCATTGGCCCCCATTGACATAGATCTACCCATTATAGTTGCATAGGAAGATTCCTCCCATGCTCAAACTGAGGATGATCAAGAAGCTAAATTTGTTGATCGAATCCAACACATTCAACAACAAGTTCATGACAATTTTCAAAAATCCAATGCCAAGTACAAGCAACGTCATGATCAGCATACGGTACCACACAAGTTTCAGGACGGATATAAGGTATGGTTTCATTTGTAGAAATAATCCCTCACAAAACCCGATTGGAAGCTCTTCTCACTCTAATACAAACCTTACACCATCACCAATGTTGTGGGTGAGAATGCTTTTGAATTAAGAATTCCTCCTTTCCTTGGTTTGCACCTGGTATTTAATATGGAACTGCTTTGACCATATTTTCTACCTCTCCTAGACACTTCGGACATGGTTGAGCACTTGAATCCTACAAACTCAATCTTGATTGAATTGATCAATAAACGGTTGATCGAATCATGGACACCAAGATGAAGGGCACCCACTAGAATAACATCCAACTCTATTGGGTCATCAAAGCAAGGCACTTTCTTCACCAGGGCAAGTGGCTCACCAGGAGTCATATTCAACAAAAGTTTCCCCATTTGATGAAGGAACTTAATGCAATGGGGACCATTTCTTTCTAAGGGGGGAGGAATAATCCAAGTGGATACTGGTGGCCATCCACGTGTTCCACTAATTCATAATGGTTCCACATCTTGTAATTTTACTATGGTTTTTTGGGTCCCAAACTTCTGGGGTTGTCTTGAGGCCTTAAATGAAGTTTTATTGGCCCAACAGTGCCTAACATGTAGTTGAAGGAATATTCTAGTATCAATGGAATGTGTACTCCTCGGCTAGAACTTTCCGAAGGGGTATCGAGTTCCTCAAATGAAGATCCTATGAAAAAAAATTTCCCCTAGGAAGTTGACATATCAACTAACCACATTGGGGCCCAAAAACCTTTTGGTGTTTCATCTTATGGGGTTAGGGTTTTGGATGTTTATGTTATTACATTGATGATTTATGTTAAAAGTAGTTTTTTATTCTTTGTAATCAAATTCTTGTGAATTAGCATAGCCATCACATCTCTATCTTTAGAGATAAGCTACCACCATTTTAGCTAGATTATGTGCTTTTCATTTTACAGTCTTTTATATCTCAAACAATCATTAATAAAATATGAGTTTAACTATATTACTATGTTTCTTGAAATGTCTCTATGTGTTTACTTGTTATATATTTCCCTTCATGTCATTCTCAATATAATCTTGGTCACACCCTCTAGATACATACCACTTTCCTGAACCTGGTTGGTGCAGTCGTTATCTCAATGTGACTATCCCTGAAATGACAACTTGTGTATCTTTTGAATCAATTTCCCAAAGTCTTACCTGCTCTCGACCTTATGTGGAATTTAATGTGGAATGTTATGTTCCATATAACATGGTGTATGAGGTGTCGTCCAAGTTTCCAATTATCTTGTTTTATCCCACATGACTCCCTCCATGTCATGTTGACATCTAATGTGGCATGTTGCGTGCCATCTAACATGGTGTATGAGGCATCGTCCAAGTTTTCAATTATCCTGTTTTATCCCACATGACTCCCTCCATGTCATGTTGACCTATCCTATCTAATGTGGCATCTGGAAATCTATATTTGTTTCAAAGGCATGCACTTTATGTCAATCTCAAACATCCGGAAATCTAGATATTTGGATTTTGCATGATATGCTTTGTTTTAGATTTTGATCTCTAGGTGCAGAACACTAACCTAGGTACATAATATTGACTAGTATATATATAT
>JASDQU010097972.1:4409-21480 GCA_032191745.1 Picea mariana | reverse complement strand
CGATCCCTTCACCTAGAGCTCTGTCGTGTGTGCCAGGTGCTTTCTTAAGGGGGTCCCAGGGGGGGGCAGGTATTCCCCCCCCCTGAGTTACGTGCAGCATTCGGGGCAGGTATGCCCCCCCCCTGGTTACGCGCAGCGTTCGGGGCAATGCCCCGAAATTTTTTTTTGGGCGGTTTTTTCTATTTTTAGTGGATTTGTAAATTAACCCCGGATTAAGGGATTAGGGTTTTGGTATCTGCGGAATACCTAAAAACATTGTATATATTGTATGGCGAATGGTGAAATTTGATATAAAAAAAATAAGAAAGGTTTTCCTGGTTGAGGGTTTCCGGTATAAAATCTTTGTGTACTCTGTGTATGAGCCATTGATTAATTTCTGTATTGCTTAAGAATCTATATGCATTGCTTTACTTCGCAGATTTAAAACTTACAGCAAGGACGGTGTCAGGGTGGATCCTAAAAATATTTAAGCTATGCAATACTGGCCTCACCCAAAGAATCTCAAAAGCTTGCGTGGATTTTTGGGCTTAACAGGTTATTACCGCAAGTTTGTTAAGAATTATGGAAAGATTGCAACACCTCTCACTACTCTCCTAAAAAATAACTCTTTCACTTGGACCCCAGCTGCTGCTCAAGCTTTTCAAACCTTGAATATGGCCATGTGCACCACTCCAGTCCTGGCCCTTCCTGATTTCACAAAGACCTTTGTCTTGGAATGTGATGCAAGAGGGTCGGCCTTTGGCCTTTACCAGCAAGAAACTATCTGAAAGAAATCTGGGCAAATCAATCTATGAAAAAGAAATGTTGGCTATTATGCATGCCGTTGATCTGTGGCGCCCTTATATATTGGGGCAACGCTTCCAAATTAAGAAAAACCATCAAAGCCTCAAATATTTTCTGGAACAACGCATTTCCTCCACGGAGCAACAAAAATGGGTGATTAAGCTCTTTGGATATGATTATGAGATCATTTACAAGAAAGGAAAAGACAATGTGATTGCGGATTCACTTTCCCGAAAATATGAAGATGAAGGATCCATTTTTTCTCTTTCCTTCATTGTACCAGATTGGCTCCAAGCCGTTCACCAAGAATGGCTACAAGATCTCAAAAGTTCGCATATGATCCAACAATTGCAGTCCAATGCTCCAACTTCCCCAGGGTACTCTTAGCTCGATGACGAGCTTCGATACAAAGGCCATTTGTATTTAAGTAAACAATCAAAGATTAAATCCACGATACTTTATGAGCTTCATGCTACACCCACAGCGGGGCACTCTGGGTTCACCAAAACCTATGACAGGGTCAAACGTTCTTTTTTTTTGGATGGTTTGAAATAGGACATTCATAATTTTGTCGCTGAATGTGATGTGGGTCAATGCAACAAGGGAGAAACAGTCAAATATATGGGCACACTACAACCACTTCCAATTCCACCTGCTATTTGGAGGGATGTCTCTATGGATTTTATTACAGGCTTACCCAAATCAGGAAATAAATCAATCATCATGGTGGTTGTTGATCACCTTTCCAAGTATGCTCATTTCTACACTCTTCAACACCCGTTTACAGCATCCAAGGTGGCTCAAATTTTCATGGATCAGGTCTTCAAGCTTCATGGCATGCCGCACTCTATTGTTTCTTATCGCGACCCAACTTTCACAAGCAATTTTTGGCAAGAACTATTCAAGCTACAAGGAACCCAATTGCATCTCATCATATCTTATCATCCCCAGATTGATGGTCAAACAGAAGTTGTCAACAAGTGTTTGGAAACATATTTGAGTTGTTTTGCTTCAAAAAATAAAAATCAGTGGGCTCAACAGTTACCCCTAGCTGAATGGTGGTACAACACTTCATACCATACAGCTACACACATGACTCCTTTTGAAGCGGTATATGGACAGAAGCCACCTTCAGTTCTCTCCTACTTACCTGGTGTCTCGAAGGTCCAGGTGGTTGACCAAACACTTACAGTTCGAGAGGCTATTCTCCGTACCCTCAAAGAGAATTTGGTCATGGCACAGAATCTCATGAAGCAACAAGAAGATCAAGGTCGCTCTGAACGTCAATTTGCAAAACAAGTCATGTTTTTCTTCGACTGCAACCTTACAAGCAAAATTCCCTCAAGGCTGAGCATTGTCAGAAGCTAGTGCCCAAATTTTGTGGTCCTTATACCATTCTCAAGCATGTCGGACAGGTGGCCTATCAGTTAGCTTTTCCCATTCATTCGAAGCTACATCATGTTTTTCATGTTTCATGCTTAAAGAAGGTGATTGGAACTAAGTGCCAAATTCAAACCAACCTTCCCGAGTTAGTCGAAGAAGGATCCATTTGGCTACAACCACAAGCAGTTTTGGACCAATGTGAGCATCACCTACATCAGAGAACCATCAAGGAAGTGTTAGTCTAGTGGAAAGATACAACTCCAACAAATGCCACTTGGGAACCAGCTACCATTCTGTAGCAATTTCCACACCTCAAGCCTTGAGGACAAGGTTGTTTTTAAGAGGGAGGACATGTTAGGATCCTAACCCACACATAGGTAGAACAATATATTCAGATGTAATAAAGGTCAATATTAATAAGGCCTTGCAATAAAATAGAATAAGTGGAATGTAAGAAGACCTAATAGAAGCTTTCACTTCTAGAAGGATCTTCCTCTAGATGCTTCTTTTGATAGACATATTTAGTATAAATAGGAGTCAAGGGTATGAGAACCCTAGCTTGGATATTATTGTAATAGAGTTCTTCTCAACTAGAGGTTTCCCTCTCGAAGAGGCCCATGAACATTTCTTTAAGAATCAAAGTGCTATTTCTATTGTTATTCTTATATCATTTCAATGCTATTGTGGTGATTATTCTGATTATATTGTTGTTATTCTGCCATTTCTAGCATTTTATTTCTGTTCTGCATACTTTTTGTATCTGGTATATTACAACAATGCTCTTTTTCCTGCAGGAAACTAAACCAAGTTCCAAGTTTGGTTATTTACCAAGGAATCCATTTTCTCTTTCATGCCTTGCTCCCACTTCTTTTTAGTGTCTACCTACATTACCTCTTCATAACTTTTTGGTTCACCAGAATCAGTCAACAATAAATAATACAATGAAGGATAGTATAGTTTAGGGGGTCTACATAACCTGGTAGCTCTTCTAACAACACTTGTAGGAGATTTAGGTACTTATTTCTCCTGTTGTTGTACATTTTGATTTTCTGGTACCTTTGGAATTTATTTTTCAGTGATCTCATCAAGCACTATGTATTTGGGTTTTTCTTTTTCCTGTTTCTTTCCCTGCAACTGATCTTTGTACATGACCTTTTCATTGAATATGACATCTATACTCCTAATGATTTTGTGATTTTCATAATCCCATAAGCAATAACCAAAATCATTAACACTGTATTCAATAAAGGTACACTTCTTGGGTTTTTCCTCAAGCTTTGTTCTATTTTCTTTATCAATATGGACAAATGCTTCACAACCAAAAGTCTTCAAAAAAGAATAGTTTACCTTTTTACATGTCCATTCCTCCTCTAGAATTCCACCATCCAAATATCTTGAAGGTCCTTTGTTTATTAAGTAAACAACATTAGTTATATCATCTGGCCAAAACTGTAAGGGAAACCCAACATGAAATCTCATACTCCTTGCATGCTCCATGATTGTCCTGTTCATCCTTTATGACATACCATTTTCTTGTGGTTTTCCTGGAACTATCTTCTCTCTACGAATCCCATGGCATGAACATTAATCATCAAAATCATTTCCATAATATTCAGCTCCATTGTATGATTTGAGACACTTCAACCTTTTTCCTATCTCATTCTCAACCAAATCTTTCCATTTCTTAAAAGTATAAAAAACATCATATTTTTGTCAAATGCAATAAACTCAAGTTTTTCTAGTTGCATCATCAATAAAAGTAACATAATAACGAGAGCCACCAAGATATGATACTTGAGATGGTCCCCATACATATGTATGCACAAGATCTAACCTTTCACTCTTCTTTTCTTTTCCAACTATGAGAAATATGACTCTCTTTTGTTTTCCATAAACACAATTCTCACATAAATCCAAATCAATTTGTTTAGGATATGACAACAAATTTATTTTGTGAAGTATCTGCACCCCCTTCTCACTCATGTGTCCAATCCTATGATTCCACAGTATTGTATCCACTCCTATAGAAGCTAAAGAGATAGAAGAGTCAGTATTACCAGTACATAAATACAATGTACCTACCTTCTCTTCTTTTGTTATCACCAATGACCATTTGGTGACCTTCCATGTATTGTCTGTAAATATAGACATACAAACTTCACTTTCCAACTGCCCTATTGAAATTATATTTTTCCTTAGATCTGGGACATCTCTTACCTCTTTCAATAACCATTGGTTTCCATTATTTTGTTTTATTTGTACCTTACCCATTCCAACAATTTTGCATGGTGCATCATCACCCAAATGAACATGTCCAAAATCACCTTGAAGATAATATAGAAAATGTTTCCTATGGGGTGTGGCATAAAATGAAGCCCCTGAATATACTACCCAAGACTCATAAATATTATCTACAAAAAGAATCAAAGCATCTTGTACCACATCACATGTTACATTTGCTTCTTGATTTTTCTCTTGTTGTCCATCTCTTTGTTTCTTTGGGGCTCTACAGTCTTTCTTCAGATTTTCTTTCTTCCCACAATTTTGTCGCTCTATCTTTCTTATTCTAGATTTGGATCTACCCTTCCTAGAATTCCCATGGTTACCTGAGCCCTTTCCTCTATCCTTTTGTCTTCCCTTGTTCTCCATGTTTAACGCATTACCTGATGTCTCAATTGTGCTTTTTCATCACATTTCCTCGCTAAGGATAACACCAACAACATAATCAAATTTTAGAGTGTTTGAAATAGATACAGAGTTACTTACAGCCATGACCAAGCCATTCCATCTTTCTGGCAATGAGCACAAGATTATAAGAGCCTTGACCTCATCATAAAAGTCCACTTTTACATAACTTAGTTGATTAGTAAGCGTATTAAATTCATTTAAATGGTCTGCAACAGACCCACCTTCTGACATCTTCATATTAAATAATCTCTTCGTTATAAATACCTTATTGGACATCGAGGGTTTCTCATACAGTTTATCCAATGCATCCATCATTTTCTTTGTTGTCTTTTCTTTTGAAATATTGAAATCCATCAATGCTTCCAGGCTCAGCCATATCATTCCTAATGCCTTTCTATCAAGAACCTCCCATTCTCCGTCCTTCATCGTCATCGAATTATTTTCTATTTCTCCCAATGGTAGGAATAGATCCTTATGATATAAACAATCTTCCATCTGCATCTTCCATAACTAGTAGTTTTGGTCGTTAAATTTATCGACCCTAAAATTTCCATCTTTCGCCATTGCTCCCACTCGAACCAGGAACCCTCTTTTCCTGCGATTTAAATTTCGCTTTGATACAAGTTGTTAAAAAAAAATATCACAAAGCAATACAATAAAACACATAAGATACACAATACAATAGAGACATAGATATATGTGGTTCGCCCAGTGTGGGCTACGCCCACCAGAGAAATTGTCAGGTCCTTCCTTTGTATTATCCAACAAAATGATGGGATACAACCTACAATTCAACCACTGAAACTTTATCTTCTTTCTCTCACAGTCTCCTCTCTAAGAATACAATATTTTCAATAATACACAACTGCAATACAATTCCCTAATAAAATAGGGTTTCCTTCTAGGGAAAAAAACCCTAACATAGCTTTTATCATCAGATCTATGACCTTATAATGAATGGTCTAGATTTACTATGAAATTGCAATATACATTTACAAGACAATTTTTCTTTCAGGGGCCCGCTTTCCCCTGAACCCCACAAGAGGGGAAATCCCCCCTGCAACCCCCCCCCACGTGGAGGGGTGTATAATATTCATGGGGTATAAACATGGCTGAAATAAAAGACCTCTGAACCAGGAAGATAATCGAGCTCCAGAACCAACAGGACATGGGTTGTTGGGCATTCACATAGATTATTGAAATCTATTCTTTCAAATTACTTTGTACAAGAATTCAATGAGATGGGTTCTCCTTACTCTTTGCAACTGGCACATGTGTTGTTCATGAGTTTTAGCTAAACCAGTATAAAATTGGTATCATGCCTGGTTATATCCATGAATCGGATTGTGTTGGGATTGTATTTAGATCTGACACTATATCAAGCGGTCTTCTTTGACGCTGGAGATATCCCACAAAAACCAACATTGATAACATGCACATATATGGTAACAATAGTATAGTTTTTACCTCACAAAAAAATATCAACAATGATGGTTATCAAATGCACTATTTAATTTTTATATTCTATTTTAGGATATAGAATACTTTTAAATGGGATGGTATATATCTCAACATATAGAGTATTAAATTCTCTTTTATAGAGTACATATTGTTTTCCAACAATGGTTGTTTCCACTTCGTTATAAACAACTGCAAAGCTTCAATCACAACAATTCACTGATTATACGGATTGTCTATTATATTGAATGTACATATGTTTCTATCCTTTGCTTGTAAGGACATGTTCAGAGCACAAGGCGCCTTCTTATCATGTCACTCAAGTCTTGAGGATCTTCACTAGCAACATACGTGTCCAATGGATTCTCTCTTAGCCAACTTTGCATATATATATGCAAAGTTGGCTAAGAGAGAAGCCATTGGACACGTATGTTTCTAGTGAAGATCCTCAAGACTTGAGTGACATGATAAGAAGGCGCCTTGTGCTCTGAACATGTATTTACAAGCAAAGGATTCATGGATGATATGGATAATATCTATGATCTTAATCCACTCTCATAGTAAAAAAGTTACAATTGTTTTCAAATGAGTCCAGGATGGTTATGGATCCGCTGTTCACAATGGTGGTGATAGCTCATCCAATACCCTGCATGACTCAGGATGAAAGATTAATTTATTTGATAATGTTGTGAAATTGAATAATTGTACAGTATTTGGAGTGGATCACTTCCAAGGATGGAAAGCTTTCAGCTTCTAGCCCGTCTGAGGCACCGAATAACAAGTCTTGCCCAAGTATGGAGGAAAACATAGAAAAATAGATACCCATAGAAGATTTTGAGCCACTTTAGATCTTATCAGAGTGCTATGATCTTATGGATTTGAGCTTGTACCTAGACAATGCCTATATGATCAAATAGTCCATGATTGCTTGGATGTGTAGCACATAGGTGTCCCACACTGTAACATCCCGCTCTGGTGCACTGAGAAAACTTATTCTTTGAGGACACTTGCTCGCAAGTGATCTAGAATTTTATGATGATTAAAACATTTATCCTTGATTATGATGCATTATGATAGATGACATGATGTTTTACTTCTTTGACGTAGACAAGTGCTTTTGACTCAGTTTTATTGAGTGTGCAGGTTTTTGGACCTTGACGATGCAGAGGCATCAATGGAATCCCTTGGACTTTGGATTGAGTCAGGGAGTGTGCTATTTGGGTTGATTTATTTACTGTGATATTTCATTGATTTGATGATATGATGTTGACATGTTCTGACACGATTGTTAATGATGCAGGCTGACGATAGCTTGCCGACCAGACTCACATATGGAGTAAAGGGGTCACACACAATTTCCAGAGAGGTTGAGGGAGAGGTGTGGACAGTAGCCCTGCCATAGCCTACTAGCACTCCCGTCGTGGCTCAAACTGTAGGTTAACGATTACCTAGTTCGAGAGGATCCACGATGTCATGAGGGCAGACTACGACAGTCACTCACGATGATTCTAAGGGGCGCGCAATAAGGTGGGGGCCTTATTTCTTAGAGCCCTTAGTCTCCCACAAGTTCACTTGGAGGAGTGTTGACTCCAGGGGTTATAGATGTCTACCAATCAGTCAAGTTGGCAAGTGGCACCCTTGGAGCACGTGGTGCATCCTGAAGGGCACGTCGCACAAAAGAAACATAAGTTAGAAAGTGGCACCCTTGGAGCACATGGTACATCCTGAAGGGCACGTCACGCAAAAGAAACACAAGAAGCGAGTGGCACCCTTGGAGCATGTGGTGCATCTTGAAGGGCAAGTCGCGTAAAAGAAACAACCAAGGCGAGTGGCACCCTTAGCACACGTGGTGCGTCCTGAAGGGCACGTCGCATTGATGTTGAGGAAGAAACAAACATAGATGGCCCTAAGACATTAACGCCTTAAGAAATCCTTAAACAACTTCCCTAACCAAGTGTCACCCAGTTCAGAATCTAAGTCCTAAGTCTAAAACTGTTCTAGGGTAAAACTTTAGTCTAACCTTAAGAAAAAGACCCTAGAATAAAAATTAACAATTTACACAAAAACCCACTTAAGTAATAGTTGGGTCTTCATAAAATTCTTGGGGTAAATGACGAGAGTAAGAATTAAATTAAAACTAATGGTTTTAAAATTTTGCAAAGAAGAAATTATTTCCTAACTTGTGAAAGTACAAAACATATTAAATAAATAATAAAAGGGAAAGATTTAATAATGCAACTGCCATTTTGGGATTTAAATAAAAAGTGGAAAGAAGATAATAATAAGATTTAGGAAACTAAGTAATGGAGGAAACATAATAAAGGAATGATAGGAACTCATGGTAAAAAGCAAGGTCAACATAGTAAGGAATCTGAAATTAAGAACCTGCTAATTTGAGCTAATTTAGTAACATCTTTTTCTTTAGGAAAGTATTTAAAACATGTAAGGGGATCTAGGAACACCTAGGAGTAAATTTAGGAGTGACTCTAGGTGGGTGAGAGAAACGAGTAAATTAATAAATTAAAGAAAATAATTACTTGAGGAAAGAGGGGGATGGACAACACTTGTGCGAACAAGATCATTTAGAATATTTTATTGAAACTTAATTTAAAATGTGAATTAGGAAAGTTGGTGGGTCTCAAAACTCTATAAAAGAAAAGGGAGATGAGGAAGAAAGGGATTGGTTGTTAGCGTAACGTTATGCTGCCGGAATTGTGACTTGACTGATTACTTGTGCTGAGTTGGGATTTTCCAGCTTGGATAGGAGTGGTAGCTCGGCCTTGCAAGGCGAGCTGGAAAGCTAGACAGACCATCTGGACTGTGTGTGGCCCCTTTGCAGCTTGGGGGGCTAAGGGGGAAGCAGAGGACCCCTAGCGATTGGTTGGGAGGTACCGGTGTAGTCTCGACGGTCGAAGAGCGGGAGCGGCACGGAGCGCCTGGTCATCAATCGAGGCGGGAGTTAAGGCAACGGTATGGTTTGTTTTTAATTTGGCAGAATAGGATGCATTATGATATGTGCTGGTACCAAAATATGGGTTGTAATTGGATTCACTGGGATGTTATATAAAAGCAACACAATTCCTAGATTTTAAAAGTAGTACAGAAAAATGATTTTATGCTTCAAACTAAATTGTTTATACGATAATGCCAGCAAAAAGAGCACTTTACTGTTGTAATTTCTACAAGTTTTGTTGTATTTTCTACAAGTTTTCACAGTGGTTTATAAAAGAATTAGAGAGCTTGTAGTTGAAACATAAAAGGAAATTAAACTCCTCCTTGTAACTTTAGAGACTTAATGTTGGTTGTACCGAGTGGCAGATCCATGGCAGTCATCTTACGATTGCAAGTCTTTTTATTACTATTCTTTCTTTTCTTGTTAAGCTTACCTTTTCAATCTCTTACCTAGATGCTTAAGGGTACAATCTGGGAGGTTCCTCATCCCCTCCTCATTGCCATCTATTTTTTGGGTGGAAATTCCTTTAGTTCCTGAAAATTTAATCCAAGGTGGCAGAATTTTCATGTTATCTCCACAACTTCTTTATACAAAGACAAGCGTTGGTAGATCGGATCATTCCTAGTGCAACTAAAGTAATTCCAGTTCTTTTTCCATTGAAGGCATTTCTTTCTCTGCACCTTGAGATAACTCCCGGTCTAACCTTCGATGAATCACAGCTTTCAATTTTTACCTTGTCATTTTCTGAGAATTCCAGAGACGACCCCAACCAGAACCAGCGTTTATTCTGGCAATTTAATTCACTCTGGTGAAGTTAATTCGTTCTGTTAATTCGCTCTGGCTTTCATTCTGTTAAATCATTCTGGCAATTTAATTCACTCAGGCAAATCTAATTCGTTTTGGCAAATTTAATTCGCTCAGGCAAATCTATTTCGCTCTGGCAAATTTAACTCGTTCTGGCAAATTTAATTCGCTCAGGCAAATCTAATTCGTTCTGGCAAATTTAATTCGCTCAAGCAAATCTAATTCGTTCTGGCAAATTTAATTCACTCTGGCAAAGTTGTTTCGTCTGTTAATTCGCTCTGGATTTCCTTCTCTGTGGGCGTTTAAAATCACAGTGGGCGTTTTAACCATTCAGCCATGGCATTTTTACATTGTCGTGGGCGTTTTTCCTTTCTGTGGGTGCTTTTACATTTGCTGTGGGCGTTTATAAAAGCATGGGAATTTCATTTTACTGTTCTGGCGATGAACATGACTTGGATACGAAAAAAATGTGAAGAGAGAAGCATTAATACTGTATCTGTTTTTGTATGATAATACATTATAATCTTAGAATCATATGCAATGGAGGAATAGTTAATCCATTGTGTAAACCCTTTAAGAAAATGCATTGCATTTAGATTCTCATGGGAAGTAGGGAACTATGAAGCTACCCCTGGTGTATCCTACATTTCATCATAAGAAATGAGCATAACAGTGTATGTTGATATATATGTCAAATAACCAATAATTATGTTTCATTTTCGATCTAACAAATTCTATGCTCAAGGAGACACCATTAGAATATTTTACTACTGGCTTGGGTAGGTAGGGGAATATTTTATTTTGTGTAATAACTATTAGTTTCAAAGAGATAGTGAGTTTTTACGGTAAAAGTCTGTCATTACATTTAAACCTGTACATTGACCAATTTTACCCTTTTTAATGTGTCCTTGCAGATTGAATTATAGATTTTCTTTCTATGATAATTGTTATTTGTCTCATTTCATTTTTCTAGTAAAGTGCCTCATCTGCTACTGTCATAATTTGAATATCACCGGGAATACATAAACATTCCAAACTAAAATTGTAATAATAACCTATTCTATTTTTATTTATTTATGGTTTTATAAGAGGGTATGTTTCAATGAGTTACATAGCTAGGTTGAAACATTAAGAAATGGTAAGAGATAAATAAGTTAGCATAGTCTAACACTTTTAGTGATTTATTTTCATTCTGGCTACGAACTGTTTTGGCCAGGAAAAAGTTCACGTTCACATTTTCTGAGATCTTATTTATGTCATTGAAATATATGTTTTTTTAAAATATATTAAAATGTATAATCTCAAGGTATGGATTATATTGAATAATGCTTGCATTTAGAAAAAGAAAAATAGTTGATCTGGTAAAAACATTACAATACATTGGTTGATTTACAATGGAAAAAAAAGGGTTACCCGAACAAGTGAAAGAGAACACAAAATCTAGGACAATTGCTTATGATAAAGAAGCTCATGGACTTGTCAAGAGATTTAAAGATTTACGTGTTACATTTGCAGAGACGTTTTTCTAGTAAATGCTCCTTTTCCCAATGTAATAGTTGTCATCTGGAAGAAATTATAGGAACTATCAAAGGCAACTTAGTTTCTTTCACATTTCTTCTTGGTGTGCGTTTATGTTCTTATTGCAAGGATGTGAACCTATATAGCTTCAATAATCCTTATTACATGTAAGAGGCCAGATAAATCTAATTTATGAGATCAACATAGTACTAATGTATGACATCAACATAGTATCTATCGTTAATAATAGATACCAACATCTCCAACTATAGAGAGCAAGGTGGTGAGAATCTAAACCAGGAGGTTGAATATAAATCTATTTTCTTCAAACCTGTGTTCATATTGTGGAAAAATTAGAGCATTCCATTTCATGCATTGATTTTAGTGGTTTTATAATAGGTAAAGGCTACATGAAAAACATTTTCTTACTATTTTGGACTAATTGATTAGATATAATTATAAGGAAATAGTTATGCCATTGTAAATAAAAATAGTGGTGAGGCTATGAATAACTAATCAAATAGATTCAGTATGAAATTGCGAATCTAGAAGAGTCCTATGACATTTCAATTGAAGTTGTGCCCATGTGGTTCTGGCTTTTCTTCATCAGTTTCCTATTGCTCAATTGGATTTTTTTTTTATTGCGTGTTGGGTTTTTCTGTGTTTCCCTTGATTCTGGCGGGCACCCTTATCCGATGGGTTCCTTCTGCAGGGTGATTTTATTGTTTGGCTTAGGGTTGGGCTGTTAATTTCAAGGTTAGTACTATAATTGGACTTGTCCAAACTCATAGTTATATGATATCAAACTCTTTGATCTGATAAAGCTAGTCGCTCTGTACATAAGTTTGTCTGTGTGATTTTTTTTCTATGTAAAGAATCTAGTGTCGTATCTAGAGTCTCGGGCCCTTTAAAGGCAGGGTTTCCACTCTTGCGACACACCTGACAAAGATTACTAGCTTCTGCCTGAGCAGTCGACCAGGAGCCTATCTAACATTCTCTCTCTCTGGAGCAAAGAACTAAGATTAAACGCCCTGCTTTCCTGTGCAGAAATAGTAAAATCTACTACTATGGATTCTTCCATCTGTGCTCATACCATAAACAACACAGTATGTCATTGATTCTTGCAATTACTTGTTGTGCACCTTATGTCTATGGTCGTTTAATGCTTGCAGTTGCTTGTTGTGTGCCTTATGTCTTCTTGTTGTGATCATCATGGTTATGTCTTGTTAGTGGTCGGGTGGCGACGTAGAGTCAAGTGTGTCTGCTTCCTTTTTACACGTGCGCACACACCTTAAACAAACAAACAAAAAAAAATTGCACCTGTTAAAGAGTGGTTGTCGTAACGAAGGAGGACGTTACACACACGATTTGATTGCATAATAATAAAGATTGCAGGTTTTTCCAAAAATGCTTACAATTCTCAATGACAAAATGCCTACCAGAATTACTAAAATTCTTGATGATTAATGATCATTTTCAATCTTTGCACGTGGATCTACCATGGAGCATCTATTAATCTCTTAAACTATGATATGAACTTTTCCTTTAGCTATGTATTCAAGATGAAAATAAATATTCTTGAAATTAGGTAGTAAAACAATTACACTTCTAATCAATAAGAATAAGAATTCTTGAAACAACGATGACTTGTTTATTGCCATCCTACATCCAAATAGGTGTAGATTTGCATTATATATTTGGAGCTACGATATCAAAACTCCAATGGAAAAACTAACTAATTTGGGCTATCGTGTCCTTAATCCTATAGATCTACCAAGTTCTTAAGACCAAAGTAGTTATGATATAATCATCATCTCTTCATCATGATTTTGACACCATGTTAAGAAATATAAAAAACAAGACAACGATTTTGCGGAAAAGATTTTAAGTCATTCTCAACATTTGTATTTATCTCATGATATCAATTTATAGTACATGTATTTGACCACCTCTAGATATAGATGTTATTGACAACTCATTAGTGGATAATGACAACACCTCAATAGTATATAAGGATGACAACTCATAAGGTGATATTTGACTTTGTGATGGTTTATAGACTCACAATCTAACAATAAAGTTAGTCTACTTGAACAACTTCCAACTAGTTCTAGGTCTACCTTATTGAAATTTAACCAACCAAGGTTACAATTTATTATACATATGTAGCTCCCAACTAGCTTTGAGTTTACCTTGGTAAAAATTAACTATTCAAGGGTGTGATGCATCACATGATTAAGTACCTAATCTTCATTTTTATCCCTTTATCATCGAAGAAACACCACTATCATAGAATGAGTGAACTTTTCTCAATAAAATAAAAAAAGGGAATTATGAACATAAGATAACTCCTATAGGAAATTCTTTTAATATCATTACTTAATATTACCTACTCTAGTGGTTTCTCATGAGGATGCACAACATGCCTCCACCAAATCTCTTTATAAGTATTTTCTTATCCTCAATCATATTTGGTTTCACAACAACATCATACTACATCTAGCCAAAGTGTGACCACATATATAATCATAAATGTATATATTTAAACTCATACATATTCATTCTTTGGTACATATACGTGTGCATCTACATGCTAATAGATATTGTGTCTTTCATCCATTTACATTCATATGCCTTAATTGTTTAAGGGCTTACACAATGGGCACATTTCCCAAACTAGATATATATGAACAATATTTGTGAAGTATAACAAGAGTTAGGTTAAGGAAATCTCCCCTCCAGTGCTTGACGTACGATTAGGGTTTTCTAGAGTTCATTACCAATTTAATTATGAACGCATTGCATGTCATGAAAAATCACTAAGTATGAGCTCCTTCCCCAAGTAGAAACTTAATATTTATATATATATACACAATCATACTTGCTAATTTGGAGAATTACAACTTTTCCAAAAGAATAATAGGAGTTAGGGTGAGAATAATCCTTATTCTTATAGGTATGTTTGTATTCATTCCCAACATTTAGCATTGCACTCAATCTTTAGAAGTTTGCATCATTTACTTTCCTTTGATGGCATTCATACTTTATGCGATTCTAAAAACTTCTCTTCTATATCCTTGAGAAATATCAACCTAAGCACATGTTATGCACCAACCACCCAAATAACAACAAAAGAGAAAGAAAGTAGCTCCACGCCTTAAAAATGAGAGAGAAGAACAAATCTGAAGCCTCTTCGAGGGGGAACCTCCTTTTACAATAGAAAAAATGTACAAAATGAAATGATTTCTAAAATTAGGTCTTCTTGGTATATATAGGAGACAAAAGTGTAACATCTCGCTCTTGCGCACTGAGCGAACTTATTCTTTGAGGACACTTGCTTGCAAGTGATCCAGATTATTATACTATTGGTCCTTGATTATGATTATGAGGCATTATGAATGTGATTATATGTTATTTTGTTTTATTGACTTAGACAGGTGTTATTGACTCGGTTCTCCTGAGTGTGCAGGATTTGGACCTCGAGGATGTTGAGGCATCGATGAAACCCTTAGACTCCGGATCGAGTCAGGGAGTGGACGATTGGGGTTTGATTGTTGTATATATATGACATATGTGCATCTGATTAGATGTTATTATTATGGATTTTTTCTTACATGATTCGTCGATGATGCAGGATGACGATAGCTAGTCGACCAAACTCACATGTGGAGTAGAGGGGTCACGCACGACTACCAGAGACGTTGAGGGAGAGGTGTGGACAACAACCCTGCCATCGCCTACTAGCACTCCCGTCATGGCTCGGATTGTAGGTTAATGACTACCTAGTTCAAGAAGACCCACGATGTCATGAGGGAAGACTGCGACAGTCGCTCACGATGATTCTAAGGGGCGCACAATAAGCCAGGGGTATTATTCCTTAGAGGCCCTTAGTCTCCCACAAGATCACCTGGTGGAGTATTGACTCCAGGAGTTTTTGATGTCTACCAATTCAGTCAAGAGGTGAGTGGCACCCTTGGAGCACGTAGTGCATCCTGAAGGGCACGTCGTGCAAGAAAAATAGAAGGAGGCGAGTGGCACCCTTGGAGCCCGTAGTGCATCCTAAAGGGCACGTCGCACAAGCGAAACAAAATGTGGCGAGTGGCACCCTTGGAGCACCTAGTGTGTCCTGAAGGGCACATCACGTTCTTAACTAATAAGAGAATAAACCTAGATGGCCTTAGAACGAATAACGTGATAAGAAATATTTAAAAACTTTTTCCCTAATAAAATGTCACCCAACCTCGAAAATTAAAATCTAGGTCTAAAGTAATACTTGTGGTAAAAAATAAAAATAATAGTAATCATCATTAAACAGGTGATGAAAAGGGGGTAAGAAAATTGATTAAATTATTGAGGGATTTAAAATTTTAAAAAGGGAAATGAGTGTCTTGTTACTCATGCTAATGAAAATTTATTAATTAAAAAGAAAAAGGGGAAAAAGATAATTTTCTACACTTATTAATTTGATTTTAGATAAAAAAAAGGAAAAGAGGGAAATTTAAAAGAATTAGGAAACTAAGGGAAAAAGGGGGAAACATAAAGAAAAAGGGAAACATAAGGAAAAAGCAGAATGACCAACTTAACAAGGAATCTTGCCTTTAAGAACTTTCTAAATTGAACTCAACTAGTAATTTAGTAAGGGGGAAAGTCATTAAATTGTGTAAGGGAATATGGGGACACCTAGGAGCAATTCTAGGAATGATTTTAGGTGGGTGAGGGAAATAGGAGTAATTAATTAATTAATGAAATTAATTTATGGTGCAATGAAGGGGATGGGTGACACGTGTATGGGAGGATTTTTATGAATTAAATTATTGAACAATAAATTTAAATGGGAATTTGGGAAAGTAAATGACTTAGAAACTCTATATAAAAGAGGGAGGAGGAGGAGGAGGAGGAGGAGGATGGATCCCTTATGTTATGCGTAACGTTACATTGCAAAATTTTAGACTTGACTGACTAAGCTTGTGGGAGTTGGGATACCTAGCTCGGTGAGGAGTGGTAGCTCGGCCTTGTTGGTTACTCAAGTACAAGGAAAGCATACAAGTGTTACAATTTAAGATTAAACAAAGTTGTGGAAAGCATCAATGTAACAATTGATGAAATAGGTACACCAGAATCAAAGAAAGAAGAAAACAAATCAATGGAACAACTTTTTGAAGAAGAAGATGAAAAAGAAGAAGAAGAGGAAGATGAAGATGAAGAGAATCTGACAGAAGTAGAAGAGCAAGTTCAACAAGTATCTCCAAAGACACCTAGCAAACGAGTACATAAGAATCATCCTTCAGATCAGATTATTAGAAACAAATATGCAGGAGTTGAGACTAGAATAAAAATCCGTTCACCAGAACAAACACACCTAGCACTCTTTCTACAATTGAACCAAATTGTTTTGAAGAAGCTAGCAAGGATGAATTTTGGAATAAGGCCATGGATGAAGAATTGGATCAAATAGAGAAAAATGACACTTGGGAATTGGTTCCA
>JASDQU010097971.1:22688-38477 GCA_032191745.1 Picea mariana | reverse complement strand
AAACTAGTTGGTTGACCCTACAAACATAAAAAGTCTAATGAATTTTAGATTTAGCATTAATTTTTATGGCTTGTCTTAAGTCAAAGGTTATGAAAGTGAAACTATTGATGTTTGAAAGACGAAAGCAAATAAACAGAAAGCTGGAAACAAAAAACCTTTACTTAACTCAACTCTTAAACAACTTTTCAAACTTAAATTTTTTTCTAAGATCTTTGAACAACAAACTCAAAGCAGGATTTCACTTGACTACGATCTACTTATGATCTAAGTAAACCATCAAGAAATTATGAAAGAAAAGAATTTTCCTTGGTTACTAATGCAAAACAACACTTTTTAAACAAACAAAGAAATAAAAGTTTTTTTTTTATTTGAATTCTCACAAAGAAAAAAGGAAAAATATCAACAAGTCAAAACCAAGAAAAATTCTGACCTAAGCGCAGATCGAAAATATTCACTTTAAAAATCACACACAAACAAATTAAAATTGGACTCTCACACTTGTCTAAAAACCTTATAAAATAAAATTTTGAGGAAAACTTCTAAATGAAAAAAGAAAGCTATTGTTGTGATCAAACCAAAGTTACTGACCACTATGATAGAGACCCAAAAACCTGAGAGGTATAACTCTTGTCAAAGGAAAGGATGACTGCCTCACCTTCAACAAAAATTCTCTCCACAAGCACACTGCTGAGAGTTCAACATCAAGCGTGTGCACACAAACTGTGTAAAATCAGAGCACGTGTACATGCGTGCTGGCCTTATACAGGCCACGTGTATATCTAAAACTCTGAGACAAATGAAAAGCCAAGCAATCCAGCCCAGGCAGAGACTACTGGTATTGAGAACCAAAATCTCTTAAAGACTCAAACACTTACTTTAACAGAAAAAAGAAAATAATTCAAGGAAAACTTCATAGAACAAACCAATCCGAGGTGAAACCTAAGCTATAGACTGCAAACAACAAAGACTAGATAGAGTTCAAAAAAACCCCCGAGAAGGACTAATTCTGACAGGGAAGAGGATGACTGCCTCTCTAAAAGAAATTTTATGGAATCATACACGTGACTGACACTTCCTCATATAGCATGTACATGTGGGCTGTAAGAATGTAGGGCACGGGTACATGCATGCAGACCTTACAAAGGCCGCGTGTACCTCCGTGGGTCTCGGAAAAAAAATACAATCAAGCAAAGAAATAGAGATAACTGGTATGGAAGACTAGAATCTCTGTTAGCTCAGACTTTTGTAGAAACTTTAAAAACAGGAAATGAAACCAGTTCTTAAAAATACCCAAAACATATTCCCATAAACCCTAGAACTATCCCCAGTATGGTCGCCAATTCTGTTGTGAGTGGTAAATCCCTCTACGGACTAGCACTTAGGGTTTTATTATGCATGCAAAAAAGACCTAAATATTCCTACTTTCTACCGTCGTCCTGGACCTAATCCCCATTATTCTTAAGAAAATACGTAGTTAAGAAGATCAAGTGAGCATACCTTATTTCGGGCATTTGATATCGATCCTTCTTCACGCTTGATCGCTCTTTGACTGCATCTCTCCTCCCAAGGTTGACCTGCATTCACACAAAATAAACAAAGAACTCCACATGCATTTGACCTATAGATTAATGGGTTAGAGATTCAAATATGTATGCAATAAACCATGAAAACCTCATATGGTGGGACGGGAAAAGTACTTCTTTATTATTAACTTCAACAAATCAAATTACAATGATGAAGCCGACCACTGCTCCACAAACCTGGTCCTGGGCTCCTCTTCAACTATCCTCCAACTTCTTTGCTCTATATTTCTCTTTGCACAATGATGGCTAAAGGGTTGGGACAAAGGGAATGCACAATCAGGTATAGTTTCTTTACTATGATTCTCCTCTTCCAAATGGGACCCCTAACCCTTCTTTTATAGGCTAGAATAAGCCAGGTATTTGGTCAAACCCTCAGCCATGCATGGCCAAAAGGTTTAGTTAACTCACCCAAAGCTGTGTGTTCCCTCATCAACTTTCCTTTTTTTCATGATTTTGTAGGTACACGCGGGCTATTTTGGGTCTGCTAGCGTGTACACGCGTACATTAATGGAGTAGGGCACGTGGGCCTTTATAAAAGGTGTTTTTAAGAAGAGTTGTTCAACAATTTTTTTGCAAAGAAGGAATCTGAGATGGCCTGATGCCAGGTAAGCACGTCTGGTGCAAATTAGGGTTATAACACCAGTAGTAGGTTCACACCGTTTAGATCAAATTCATGGAAGTGACTCAAAGACTCCAACCTATATAGGATGAGGCTTACCAACTTTTCACAGAGATCAAAGGCCGAGGAGCAGAACTTGAGCAAGTTATTGTTGCAGTAGAACATCACCTATAAGGACCCGTGAATGAGGCGGTCATCCAAGAGTTTGTTGGATAGGAGGCCGTGGCAGGTCAACCATTCGAAGCAGCTCGAGCCAATATCGAGGCTTTCAAAGAAGAACTACCCATATCAGAGTGACTCAGGACGAGTCACAGGTGAGTGTTGGGGGCCTGTTGGCCCTTGACCAAGTTTTGGGATATCCTTGGCCAAGTTTGACCTATTCTGGGACTTTGACAACCCGTTGAAGGCAGAGTGCAAGACAAAGCAGAGATCATGGGATCTCGACCCCTTTTTGGGTCCTTTTTGGGGTTTGGGATTATGTAATGGGCATGGGATGTCGACCCATGGGTTTACCCATGTTTAGGCCTATTTTGTAAAGTATAAATAGATGTCTAGGCAATGTAAGGAGGGACATCTATGTGATGTTAGGCCAATGTGCTAAGTTCTAGTGATTGATCTATGTGATATAAGGATTGTAAGTGATCTATGCATACTGTGTGAAGGTTGCAGAGATGAGTGCAAGTGACTGTAGAAGGATTAGTGCTGTAACCTAGCTTGGGGAAGGAGGATCTGGTGAGGTGTGCACAGATCTCCTGTCCTATGCAGAGTAGGGTTTTGAGCTCTGTGCATGTAACTGATTAACATAAGATAATAGAAGAGAAGAAGAGTTGGTGGATGTAGCCCCAGGGGGGGGGTGAACCACGTATATGATGTGTTTCTCTGCTTTGTGCGATGTGTTGGTGTGTTTAGGTGTAACTTGCTATGATATAGATGAATGTTAGATAGAACTGATGTTTCTTTGTGCTTATATGTTAATGTGCTTAGTACTTTAATATAGACGAATGATCTGTCAATGCTTAGTTCTTAATAATATAGGTGGATTTTAGATCTGACTGATATAAATATGCTCAGTGCTGAATCTGTTAAGACCTGAGCTGTTTCATCATGCTAAGTTCTATTAGATGTGGATCTGGTTGAATACTGTGATGCTCTGTAATTAGGGTTTGTCTGCACTGTTACTCAGAACTGAATGTTGATGAATGTTCACTGCTAAGTGCTCTATTAAGCATTAGAATCAAAGATCTGTGTCCCAGCTAAGGTTGCAGACATTTGAGTCTTGCGAACACCCCTGCCTCTACCTTGGGTGAGATTTCATCTACTTCGCAGGTGTTTCCAAAAGGGTCGGTAGTTAGGGTTTTCTTGGTGTGTTGTTGTAGCGTTGAACCCTGGGTCTGCCACTGTGCCAACACCATCCCAGTTGGGATACTTTTCAACCTTATTGCTGTGGTTATGCTCCGATTTATTAGCATAGAGGAACCACTCATCCATCTCATGTTTTAAGGTGTTTGATTACAGGTATGTCTTTTTTTGGCCATTCATGAGTCTTCTCTGGTTATGAAATGATTATTGGCTCGGGTGTATTGGTTTGTGATTTCCTAAAGTATTGCAACTGTGTAAAATTGTGATTTTGGAATGAAGCGTTGATGGTTCTTTCTGCAATAATCTTGAATTCATAGTGTTATTGGTCATCCTAGGTGTTAGCAGCCGTAAGGGCTCTCTGTGATCCTTGCTGGTTTAGTTGGAGGGTTTTTGTTGGTCTTTGGTGGCTGGTTGTCCTCGCACATTCGTATCACTATGTCCAGTCTTTGGTTTTTATGGGTTTTAATGGTTGGAAGCACTCTGTGTCACTGTATCTTGTTCACTTGAGCATTGGTTTGTTTCCACCACTAAAGGTTATGTAGTGGGTTATTTTGTTCTTTCTTGACCCTGTCTTCACTTCAACATTGTGGTTGTTTGATTGGAGAGCCACGAGGGTTATAAACTGCATGTGTTAAGTATCATTACTGGCCGAGTTGGAGCCTCACTCCTCTGTTATATCCCTTTTGTCACAGGATTTGTTACCTGTCCATGAATAAGTCATGGTTCTCTCTGTGTATGCACCGTTGGTCTCAGAGGTTTTCACCATTGGAAGGAGTCGGCTCTAGCTTTTTTTGTGTTGGTCACAGAGCAAACCCTGAACTCTACAGGTTTGAGGGTTGATTTAGTAGACTGGCATGGCCTTTCGGGTTTATTGCTTGGTTATTGTTGGATGGTTGTGTATTGTCAACAAAAATTGGGTACAGAATTGCCCGGTTGGTCATATGACGGTCGTGTTGGTTTGATATCTAGTCACTACCTGTGTTATTATAATGGATAACCCTGCATTGTTAATTGAGCAGTCAAAATACACAGTCGATTTCCTTGTGTTTGATAACCCAATATTGTTCTAATTGAGAAGGTCACAACCTCGCTTTGTGTCGATGCGTGGGTATGTGTGGTTGCCACAACATGTTGGGTTGGTTATTGATTGTTACGATAGTCCAAGTATAGGCTCAACATTGAGTTGGTTTATTGGTTGATACACAGTCACTGTCTTTTTGCACTAATATTATTTGGATGTTTAACTTGGCATTGGTTACAATTGTTTAATGATGCTCGTGCATATTGCATTTGTGTGTGTGGTGTTTCTACACAATGAATAAATGGTCATTGTAACTATGAGTTCTTTTGGGGCCAAATGGTTATTGCAACCGGGATGACTGTAGAAAATCCATCCATTGTATGCATTATGATTATTTGATTGCATGAGCCCGAGTTTTACACAACATGGTTGGTTGCAGTTTGATTAATTTGAAGTAATACTGTATTAGATTGAGAGATCGACACGATGGGTTAAGTCAATACTGTGATCGTGTGTTAAGAATTTTAAAATGGGAATTTCTCATCGTGGTGTTTTGGGTGGCTGCCCACTGTGTATAATATGGATAATTTTGGGTTCCACACTCAGAGATAGTCACAGAGTTTAAAGCACGACGTTGTTGCAATTTGATTATTTGTTTTAAGAAGACAAGCATGTTGTTGATACCTCGTCGTGTTGGATGGATGGTCCAACATTTTAGAGTCACATTGAATTGGGCTTGTGCAGTGACATAATTACACTTGCATGATTGAATTATTATGTGCATAGCATGTGCTGGAATGGTGGGCATTGTTTCTCTATTTAAATGACGATCCGGGTTTTTGCAATTTTAATTTGGATTATTGGGTTGAATTCCATTATGTATGTTTAAGGAATTTCATGCATTTTAAATGATAATCCCAATTACAGTGACAGTATAACTTCATCGCAATTTTGAAACATGACTTTGGGCGTATTTGATGATTGAAGAAATGTGTGGGCAATGGTTGTTTTTGATGATTAACAGAGTGGAAACGATTACTATTACACATTTGTGAATTGTTATAAATAAGAGGAACATAACTCCCTTACATATTGCTGTGGAATGCATGTTGTCTTGTTGATGGAACTGTGTTAGATATTTGACTATGAATAGTGAACTAGCTAATACACAGTAATGGTTATTGATCACAATGATCGTTTGGTTGGTGCATCTCCTTTTAACATAATGACTATATGAATTACTTGGTTAATTTTGTGAGCAATACTCGCTAACATTCCCCACCATTATTTCTCTTTTCGCTAATTACAACCCCATCACCTTCCCACATTAATTTTTCACTCCCTGTTCCAAAATTGATTACAGTCAAGAAAAATTCTGTGTTGAAGCAGTTTGGCAGTAGAAATGTCTTGGTTGAAATACAATGATGTTTTCTTTGGTTTGTAGTTGATTGTTGTTGTCTTTGACTAGTAGTCATCTCCCCCCCCCCTCATCATATCATGCTTCGCTCAATACAAACCCCTCACATATCTGAAGACCCTTTATTCACCCCCTACTCACTAATTAACAGTAAAACAATTTGTATGGATTGGATTGCATGAGTTCGATACATTGCCGAGCCAAATCTATTTCATATTTATAAGAGTTGTCATGTATGGCTATTTAAAATACTATTTTCTAATCAATCATGCATGCAGGAATGAGTTTTTTCAGTTGAGATAGCCATGGCCGAGGAAACAAAGGGAGAGGTAATCGGAACAGAGGCCCAAGAAGGCCAAGGTTCTCCATACATTTTGATGTTGATTCACAAGAGCTTGGCCAGTTGTTTTAGGTCATATTTTTCAATTGGATTGGACAAGGAATAGTCAAACCTAGGCTTGAAAGGCCTCCTTTCCAAGTTCCACAAGCCCCTGGTATCCCTGTGCCTCCTCACGTCTCATTGCAACCCGAGGTTCCTAAAAATGATGGATGACAAGAGATTGTCCACTTGGAAGTCTCCCAACATCGTGGTTGGCCCAATTTGTCCTTGGTTGCTACTCTGCCTAACAACTAGATTGTCCAAGATGCTCCTCACTGACCAGTGAAATCCTCCCATGCTAATAAGAGATTGAAAACTGAGGCCCACCATGCCCTTGACAAAGGAAAATCCATTGCTACCCCTTCCTCACCCTCCAATGGCTCTGACAAATCCATGTCTTCCTAGATGCATTTGAGGGACGATTGTTCCCACGTGATCAATATGTTCATTTAGGTTTCTGTGGTGAGAAAATTGTTCAGAGATTGTCGGAAGAACCACAGTATTAAAGACATCATGTCGTCGACGTTTCGGATCCATAACAGGATCCATCATCAGGACAAAAAAGTATGAGAAAAATAGTAAGAGAAGAGCCTTTCTTAAATAGTAACGAGGCGGGTGAAAAAACCTACGGTTGGCTGAGTGAAACCCTCGTTTTTAGGAGAAATTTGGGGTTGACCAGAGGTTTAGTAAAAATATGTTGATTAAGGGCTAAGTTAAGATTAATTTAAAGAGGAAACCCTAGTATTGAGGAAGTTCATATAATAATAGTTTTGTCAATATTAAAGTTAAGTTAATTATAGGTTAAAATAAATAGGTAAACCCTAGTTTTAAGAAAGTAAGTGTTATTAATATTCATCTTAAGTTAGTTTGACTAATTAAAGCTAAATTTATGTGCAAATTATTGATAATAAATTAATTTAGGGTAAAAAAGGGGCTAAATATATGGTATATGGTGTTAATTATATTACTATTAATATAAATTATGGTTAAAATAAGGTTAATAAAATAGGCTAAAATTTTTATGTTAAATTATTATAAGTTCAGAAAAGGCTAAAATTAGGGTTTACTGTAAGGTGAGAAAGGTTATATTAAGGTTACGCTAGTTTAATATTAAAAAGGTAATAATAATAAAGTTGTTAAAGTAAGAGGCATTAATAAAGAGGCATTAATACTATTGATAGGTTTTAAAAACATATTACAGGTAAAGGTTGTTATTGGTTTTATGCTGGTTAAGGTGATGTTATTCTAATAATCGAGGGGTGATAATTATTAGGTTTAAGGTCGGTTTAGGAGATAAGGTTAAGTCAAGAAAAATAGGGTGTCAAACATGTTGGCCTTAATATTCTTAATCTTTTTGTTAATTAAAGGTTTTATTAACATATCAGGGGTAGAAAATTATACGCAGGAACCACTTAAGTTGGTATTAGAATTAGTATAATTTTTCAATGGTTGAGGTTACGTTAGTTAATAGTAAAGGTAATAGTGTTAAAAAAGTAAGTCAAAGGGGTAATTAGGTTTAAGTTCGGTTTCGAAGATAATGTTAAAGGTTTGTAAGTACTAGAGTTAAGATTGTAAGGTTTAAAAATGTTTTCTTTCCCGAATGAGCAGGATCCAACTGTCACTAATCTCTAGGCCACTGTCCCTATTTAGGTTATCGGGATTTTTGATGATTTCGATAGCCTCTCTAATTCATCTTTTAAGGAGATGGTCTTCTTTAGCCAAAATTCTGGTGTCTTCTAGGCGTATATGATGCTTAGTTTTGAGAGAGTGTTCTGCTAGTGCTGAGGTGCGAGATCGGTCATTCTTGATGTCAGCACTATGCTCTTTAATCCTGGTGTTGAAGGAGCGGCCTGTTTCTCCAATGTAGCATTTGCCATAGGAGCAATCTATTCTGTACACTCCTTTGAAATTGTGTTGGTCAAGCTTGTCCTTAACATACCTCATATTCTGTTTTATGGTATTAAGTGGTTTGAATGAGGTCTTAATTTCCTTCTTGTTTATGATTTTTGCGATTTTATCAGTGACACCTTGGATATAAGGGAGGTAGGCGGTAAGGCTCGGGGTTTGGTTGTTTTTCTGTTCAGGTTTGTTATTTTCTCTTTCCAGGGCCTTCCTCATTGCGTTCTCAATCTCTTTTTCTTTGTAACCTAGGTTTTTGAAAACTGTGTGAAGGTGATTTTTCTCTTGTTCTAGGTGTTCTTTATCTGAAATCCTTATGGCTCTAGTGGATAAGGTGTTAAGAATTCCTAACTTTTGGTTCTCAGACTTTTTTGTCTTGATGATGGATCCTGTTATGGATCCGAAACGTCGACGACATGATGTATTTAATACTGTGGTTCTTCCGACAATCTCTGAACAGTGATCAATATGATTAGGCCTAAGGGCTCGACGCAGCCAAAGGAAAATTCAGGAAAATCAAAGGGTGACAACAACAACCAAGGAAAGATTGCATCGTAGAGTGGGAAATATGGCTTTTGAGTTTTTATTTTTATCTATTGTTGATGACAGTTGACTTCAGGAAACTTTGGACAACATGTTTTATTTTTGGTTACATGAGTAATATTTTTTGAAAATAATTTCAAATATCATGAGCTAAATTGTCAATTGTGAATACTTGGATGAGAGACAGAAGGAGGTGTGTTTTTATTAAACTAAATAATTATGTTATGAGCTAAAGGGAGTCACAAGGGGTCCCACCTACAAGTTATTATTTATTTATGACCCTTATTATGATTATCACATTTCCCTCTAACTAAAGTTGGTTGAGTCTTTTAATTAACTTAACTAATGAGTTGGTTCAACTACTTCAACCAATTCTAAATTGTTTAAAAGAAAAAGGAAAGGGAGGAACACGAGGATGATAGAAGTAGAATCATACTAAGGTTTGCTCTTGAGTTATGTTGAGATAGTTCAGTTTTCATTCATTTATTTATTCATCACAAGACTAATTCTCTTTTATGATAGCAGGTTCTTATTGTAGACAACAATATTCAAGGCTGAATTACATCATTCATACACTTGTTTTTCAAAGGTGTTGATATATCTTTGATATTCTGTGTAGACTTGTCTATTTGTGAATTAGTTTTCATGAATGACAAAGGCTATTGTGCAGAGTCGAGTGGGAAACAATCCGTGGCAAGATGATCCATCTTTTAGAGTATAGTTTTGGTTTTCTGTCAAAGGTCCTTTTGTATGTTCCATCGGGGATGTCTGAGTTTGACTTTGGTCCAAAATTTCTGCATGATATTTTGTAAAGAAAATGACTCTATGGTGAATTTGAATGAAATAAAGGATTGCTTTATGTCTCATCTGTCTTTATTATCATCTTGGTGACTTTAATTCTATCTTTACATTTATTTCAGTAACTGATATGTTTAGAAAATTACATAAAAAGTAAATTTCCATCAAGCTTTTTTATTGATAAAAGACTAGCCTAAGCACTCGTAATTAATACTTGTGAGTTAGGCTGTTATTTTTGTTGGATATAAACATAGGGTGATATTATTGTCTACTTTTATTTAGCCAAGCCGATTCTAAAAATGCTTGAGCAAGATCATTCCTTATCTTTTCCTCAACATGTCTGTCAAGTAAAAACCCGCGTATATGTGTTAAAACACAACCAGGCTAAGGAGAAGGCTAAGAGACTCAGACTCAGAATAAACAGAGGATGTCAAGCAGTCAGACGACAAGAAAATCAATATAAATGAGAGAAATCAATAGGAGAAAAACAATCCAAACCTCGAAAAAGAAGATTTTATCCCTAGTATGGTCACCAATTCTGTTACGAGGAAAATCTCTCTATGGCTAGGGGTAAACCACAACAGACGAAAATGACTGCAAAAATCAACTCTAATCTTAGGTATGCTATATAAACAAATATGCTAGCAAGACAAGATATAAGGCCTATGTTGTCCAGACGTTAAATGAAGTCCACCGTTGAGCACTTGACTTGAAACAATACACCTGCAACTTGTCCTCAATAACCAAGAAACACAAGCATATGGTGATAATATATACTGTTAGCACATTCAATAGCATAAGCCATCAACATTCATAACAAATATGCCCATGGAATAACAATTAAAATATTTGCAAGATATTAATTAGATGAGAAAAGAGTATTTCTATTAAAATGTAATCAACATAAGTGAATGAATTACAAACTTCTGTGTTGGCACAGTTCTAACCAAGAAACTAAGTCCCTTCTAGCTGGACCTCCACCACTTCAATCCTCCATGAAAGGCAAGCTCATATAAGAGAGACAATGAGTTTCTCAATCAAGTAAGGAAGATCTTGGGGGCTGAACAATGTGTTCAGACTTAAAAGGACAAAGGGATGCATACTCAATATGAAGTGAATAATTTCTCCAGAGTAACTTTGCTCTCAAAGTTGAATTCTTCTCCTCTTTTCCATAGCTCGGATTTGGCCCATTTATAGCCTTCAAGTGGAACTGAAGGGCCAAGTTGGAACGTTTCTAGTATATGGAAGGTCAAGGATCATGGATTTCGTGACGTGACATGGAAACCCGACACCATTTTTTAATTTTGAGCACAAAACCCAATGTATGCGGGCTGTAGTGGTGCAACATGCGTATACGCATGCTGTACAATAAGTAAGGCACATATATGTGGAAAAAAATGTTTTTAGCTCTGGGATTTGTAAAAAGGGACTTCAAGTCTACATAGGGAAATGGAACAAGGCCTTCTGAGCAAATTTGCATAGGGTGAGGAAAATCTTGCTATAACATAGCTTATAGAGTTGGATGAAACAATAAAGTTCTTGCAGAGGGAAGTGTCGAACTACAAAGTAGGAAATGAAATGTTGATAATGGATTAGAAAGAGAAAAGCCAAATTAATATTAAGCTTCTATAGAGTCCACAATAAACGAAAAGGTAAATCAACCTGGATTATCACATAAAACATGCAGCTATGACAAGAGAAAGAGAGGAACAAGCCATGAGGTGATGAATGGAATTAATATGCATCGATAGATAAGGAATACTCCTTCAGATTGAATGTAAAAGTGTATTGATGACAACAAAACTTGTGCCAAATGAGAAAAATAATCTCATGGAGGTGATTCATGACTCATGGGATTGGTAAGTCATCTATATGAGTAGTCATAGGAATTCCTGGAAGTTGCAAGCCATGAACCAACAAATTCTACTTGGAAGTATTCAAAGAAACGAATCCACTTATAAATCAGAGTTGCAGCAGAAGCAGGATTTAGGTGCAAGGAATTCAGTGGATGAATTAATGAAGGTTCATTCATTTTAAAGGTTCCAATGGATAAATAAAGCAGTGAGTGGTTAGTATATTGAAGTGATAATATTTAGCTGAAATAATGCTTGTAAAACATCAAGGATATTGAAAGATTTAGCCAAAATAAATTTGGGGCATGATTTCTTGGGTGGAAGCAACTGTTAATAAGATAGATTGGCTGGAAATGTAGAATGGCCAAGTGGAACTTGGCTAGAAAAGGTTTAGAGAAGGGAAAAATAGTGCATAGATGAGAAGATTGACAATGCAAAGGGATGTAGGGATATAGAAGGATTCAAGTACAACTACATGGAGCACAAGAAGTTGAAATGGATATGCACTAGAGTGCATACCAGAAGTAATGCATGATGCATATAGTGAAGGTAGAATTGCATGTGCATTGGTAGGCACGATGAGATTGAATGCTTGATGCATATTGATATGAATAGTGAACGTGGTAATACTTGGACATGCATATGGAATGATTATAGAATACGAGTAGTCTACTGATATATATGTGAAATAATGAAGTTATGATAATTAGATATAAATAATTATGGATTATATATCTAGGAAGTATGGATATAGCATGCTTGAATATGTTGATGATGTTGCTACTGCATATGAATGTCATCTACATGAAAACAAATGAGGATGGTAAAAATTCTTATCAAGAGGTTAGTGAAGGAAGCCCGTGAGCTTCTACAAATACTAGTTGATCAAGTAGCATCAAGTAATTTGATAACAACCATGCATGTATGCAATTGGGTTGGTTATAATGCATAAATGATGAAGGGAATTGAGGTAATAATTCCCTTAGTTAAAATTAAGTATTTGAATTGATGTGTAAAGAAATAAGGCCACGAGTATACAAATTTTGGTTAATGCATGAATGCAATTATATGATATTTAATTGCATATTGTATTATGTTGGTTATGAGATTATAACCATGTAAAGTCAGGAGACATATTCCTGCTATAACAATGAATGCCAATAGAGATATCCATGTGTGAGGCCATGTTGTGGTTTTATATGGAAGTTCTGTAATGCTATGCAAGTGATTAATGACATTCCCATGTATAACTGTTGTTTGGACTACAACTTCTTTTCCGACACTGAAGAACACTAAGGGATTATATTCCCACTATTGTGTATGGATCAAAGAGGAAGGTATCCAAATGGTCAAGAAAGTAAATGGGGAAGAGTTTGGATGATGTGTTTAGGAATTGACTAGACCTTCCAGTTCACCATGGTGGAATACATGACATAGATATGTGGTATTCTAGAGTCTAAGAAAGGATTCATTGTGTAGATATGGCCATGGAAAATGACACATTGGTTTATTTATTGGTAATTTTTGATTGCATTATTCAAATCTTAGATGATCATAATGCATGTGTAAGAAATGATATTGTCAGCCTAATTTATTTTCATAAATGGGACAATTATTATGTCAATCCAGGGTTGGTAAACTTGTGAGGTATGATCACCGTATGAGAGGGAATTAGCTTTGAAACTGGTTCTATAATCCTTTAAAGTAAGAATGAAATCCAAACTTGAAAGTGATCATCAACTACTAATGGAAACATTTTAACTAGATAATAAAAAGGAAATGAAATCTAACTTGATCTACAAAACTTCAAACAAGAACTAATTATTCCAACCTAAGTTTGTTAGAGTTCCACTGGTAGGAAAACATGTTACAAAACTTCAATGCCTCTACAAGAGAAGGCTCTTGTAATAATACTTTGTTAACTTGTGAAATATAAAGGGTTGAAAAGAATGCTTTAACACACACACACACAGACATTCAAGATGAAAATAATCTAGATATAACCGTTTTAATCTATGATTATCATATCCTCACTGGTGGAAAAGCAACATCCAAAGTTGTATTGCCACAATGGTTGCTGGATTTTTGAAACAATACTATGTTGGCTTGTGAAAATTGCAGATTGTAAGGATGTCAAACACTCATTCAAATGCAAGGATTTTAAACTAAGTTCCGACTTCTTAAATATAGCTTTATCATAGTCTCACTGGTAGTAAAGAATGATGCAAGGTTATGTCACCTGTATTAATGTGGGTTTCTTTCACTGCAGTAAACTTTGAATCTAAATCTAGGAATTAAAGAGCTGATATATAAACAAAATAGTGAAATGATTTAGCAAAGTCAAAAGCTACATAAAACAAAAATACACACAACAATGTACAACAATGAAATGGACCAAATCAAGGGGCCCTCCAGGCTTGGCACACACACAAGAAGAAGATGACAATTATCTAAAGGAAATCAAGGCTCTTTTATTAAGCATAAAGGTTGTGTACAAATTGATTTCATAGGTTCTTTTCTCCATTTTGAATCCCCTCAAAGCTTCATATTTAGCTTATTTATACAAAATCAAATGTAACATTTCAACCTAGAAATACTCTCATGGAGTAATGATGAAACTAACTAGCTCCTGGATATGCTAATTCGACCCTAATTTGGATGATGACTCATGATTTAGAGAATCAACTCAGATCTATGATTTTTCTACTGTGAAACTGCTTGTTGGTGTCATCATTGACTGAGTGTTGACCGGTGGTTTTCTGGCTCTTTTAACCGGATCCAAGAGGACACACGCCATGGTATGAAGGAAAGGATAAAAACCCACGTGACCATTTCCTCCATATCATCCTGCAAGCATATATATGAATGCCATATTACACGAACTGAATTGTTGTTGCAATTATAATTTATCAAATCTAAATTTTGACTATTTTAACTTGTTGATTTTTAACAATTAAAAATAAAGCAAGAATTTACCTAATATTCCTTGGAATGTATTTATTAGGCTAATATGGATGGAAAAATGTGCCAAAAAGTGAAATATTGAGGAAAAAAGAACATAGGTTTAGAATATTTCTAGATGGAAAAATAGGGTAAGAACATATACTTTCCTTCTATTTAATATGAATACTAGATGGAAATGATTGAACATTCAGAGTGATAATTCTGAGATCGGTTCCTAGGATGATTGCAAATGTCGCAATGACATAACAATGTTCATGAATACAGACGATTTGTTTGGATCAATGAAAGTTTAGAAAGATTACAGGTAGATCAGTCTTGGATATGGAAATTGCATAATCCCATAAGGAAGACCGATACCTACAACTGCAAAAGCCAAACATTATGAGAAGGAATCTCATGCTTGGAAAATTTGTTTTCTTATATGAAACATATTTTAAAATTTATAAGAGAATTTTCTATGATGATATCTCACGATGACTGTATGTGCATGATAAAGATGAGATAATGGCTATTGAATCCAGAAATCTCAGGAAGAAGAATATTGTTAGGACACCAGAACCTTATGATTTCCACATGGTATAGACTACCATGGGATGTTTGGTGGTGATTTGGATCTCTCCTTGCATGTGAAATATTTGGCAATATGGATCACATGAGGGCCTGTGTACCGGTGAAAGGGATGCCTGAGCTTGGAGGGTTGTTGTTGGGAAATAATACCCTACGGACTAACACGCTAGGGCTGAACTTGTATGCAGATCATGACCTTATAGAAATCACTTTTAACCTATCACCCCAATACACGAACCCCTTTTTCACACACAAGCATGGAAAAGACCTACTAACCTTTTTATATCGATGTTTGATGTAGATCCTCCGTTGCGCTTTATCCGCTTGCTCTCGCTGCTCCTTCCAAAGACAATCCTGCAATCAAGACAAAACACTATGCATGCATGCTATTCTTATACTTAAGGGTTAGAGATAAAGCATAAATCAAATAAAATATATATCACACGTGCATTGGGACGGGAAAAGTATTCTTTATTAATCTCAAGATGAATCAACTTACAATAATGATAGAGACCAGCCACCATTCCTCGATCCTGATCCTGGGCTCCTCCTCTTCTTTGTCCTCCAACTGCTTTTCTTGAATTCTGTTTAGGCTTAAGAAAATGCTAAAGAGTTGGGACAAATGGATTCGACAATTGGGCAGAGTTTCTTTGCTATCTTTTTCCTCCTCCAAATAGTACCCCTACCCCTTCTTTTATAGGCTAGAAGGAGCTAGGGTTTTGGACGAACTCTCGGCCATGCATGGCTGGGAGTTCCAGTTAACTGACCCAAAGCTTTTTGTCCCGTC
>JASDQU010097971.1:0-16897 GCA_032191745.1 Picea mariana | reverse complement strand
CACCTTCCAATTAACTCCACCCGGTGATTCTAAGCTCCATCATGTTTTTCATGTCTCATACTTAAAGAAGGTTATTGGAACTAAGTGCCAAAGTCAAACCTGTCTCCTTGAGTTGGATGAAGAAGGTTCCATTTGGTTACACCCCCAAGAATTATTGGACCAACGTGAATGTCCTCTCTATCAGCGCACCATCTGAGAAGTGTTAGTGCAGTGGAAATATACAACTCCAAACAATGACACCTAGGATGCCACTACCATTCTGCAACAATTTCCTCATCTCAAGCCTTGAGGACAAGGCTATTTTTCAAGGGGGAGGACATGTTAGGGGCCTAACCTCCCTAACCCCTCATGTAGGCAAAACAATATATCTTCCATGTAATAAAGGATGACATTAGTTTATAATTCCTATTTAATAAATGTGAACAAGTCAATGTAATAAGACCTAATAGAAGCTTCCGCTTCTAGAAAGCTATTCCAATAGAAGGTTTTTTAGAAGATAGAATTAGTATAATAAGAGTAAGAGGCATGATAAGTATTTGTCTTGAGAATTATTTTAATAGAGTGCCACTCTACTGGAGGTTTCCCCCTCGAAGAGGCAAATGAACATTGCTTCCTATCAATAAATGTATTATTTTGGTGTTGTGGTTTCATATATTGTGTTGTTTCGATGTTATTCTTTGCAATATTTCTATTTTTTGCTATTATAATCGATCTGGTACCTTACAGGTAGTTTGTGAAATAGAGAAATAACTATATACATAAGTATTGGTTTATGGTTACAAACTTACTCTTGAGTAAATGTTGCATTGTGGAGTTGAGGACTTCTATGGAAAATATAATTGTTATATGATAATGGCTATAACATGTATGTTTTCATGATGGTTGTATATGAATAGCTAAAAAATGAAGACACAAACTAAGTTTATGGAAATAAGGGAACAAAGAGGAAACAAAGCTCAAGGACAAATGCGTGAAATGAGAAAAGTATAGTGGACTACTTGTTGCAGCTTAAAAGGAGCCAAGTGGAGCTGAATATGTAATGTAGAAGGCACATTTGTAACTATTGGAAGGTTTAGAGATTCCCTTACCATATATGGAGTTCCTAGAGCCACACCTCTCAGACTTCCTGTTTGACCTTGTGCCAAATCCCTAGAGGGAAGTGGTATAGCCTAAAGGAATGCGGTGTAGAGGATGGGTACATGTCCTTGAGTTGTGCAGGTTGAGGGGAATGAGATCCTATTGGTTGGAATTGTTGCGGGAATCAACAAATTATGAAAGTTATTGCAGTTGTAGTTCATAGATCCACATCTCCGAGACTTCCTGGTTGGTTTGTGTTGGAGCCCTAGAGGGAAGTGATACATCCTGAGGGACTATGGAGAAGAGAAGGGGGTACACTTCCTTGGGTTGTGCAGAATGAGGGGAATGAGAGATTGTTGGTTGGAATTGCTGCAAGAATTATAAATTGTAAAATCATTATGTATGGTTTTGGGCCGGAGTGTCTATGTATCTATGTCTTAGGCTGAAGTGCCTATGTATATATGTTTTAGGTTGAATTTGTTTTGCGATATTAGGTTAGAGAGCCTATATGTTGATTAAGGGATAGTGATCCTAGAATTGTAATATGTATCTACACATGTATGGTGATGTGCACATAGGGCAGTGAAAAAATAAGGAGGAGGGATGTAACATCCCTAGTTTCAATCCACACAAATTATAATGTAATTGTGTAAATGAGAATTAGGATGGTGAGATGATATGTTTTGGGAGGAATATCCCGTACTGATTAATATGGCCAAGGGCCAAGATATGTATTTTGTACATTGAAAATAATTAATAAAAATAATTATTGTTGGATGTGATGCAAGAGGGACGATAATGATGGGGGGTTATGATTCCACAAGTGAAGGGGGTTTTGAGGGGTCATAAATCCTTTAACTCAGCAGTAGGAACCAAACCCACTTAAGAGGCCCAATTAGACTCGTAAGCGTTTGATGATTGGAATGGTTCTCCAGATCTTTGATCCAACCGATTTATCGATGGGATTTATGAGTAACTGACAGGTGTATCTTTCTATGAAAAGTTTCTCTTTAAGGTTAAGCGATTCTCTTTTTTGTATTTTTATACTCTTAAATAATCCAGGTAAGACAAAGATGATGGAATAAGCCAACTAATAAAGGGAAATTACTAAATACTGAAGAATGATGAGCTTGGGATAACCCTTACACCTCAATGTGCAGACAACAATAAACAAACCTATTCCAAGCTTAGCAATAATACTTTTACTTGCTGACATTCAACATTGACTAAGATAACAATTGTTGAAAGGAAAACAAATACATAACAAATATGAGTTTAGGAAAATTAGTTCTCTTATCTCTACCATCAATCACATATCAACACATCGATTTATTTTCATGATCTAGAACAAAATAACTGCCATGATATTGAAATATAACTTAACAATAGATACAACAACTCTTACTCAATACAACAACACTGTCAAACTTGAAGACGGAAAAATCTCTCCTCAATCCAATCAAGTTGACGCTTTAGATGAAAAAATTGTCTTTGGTTCTAAAAAAAACTTCTTAATTAAAGTCGCACAGAAATAATTCATTTTACAATTATAAAACAAAAGGTCTATCCAAAAACCATCGACCCTTCACACGAGGTCGATCTCCCTCTTTATAAAGGATCACTAAGCTAAAAATAACTGCTAAAAGTTGTGTTAAGTAAAACAAAAATGACAGATGGCATAATTTATCTCTTCGTTCTCTTTAGATCATATGATTTCTTACTGCAGTGGATGATTTCTATCATACTCTCCCCACTTGAAGAAAAGGTCTTCGCATGTGTTTGCATAGGGAAACCTATGCTGATTCATTGGTGTGGAGAATACTTCCTTTATCTCCACTACTCATTCTCTATACCTGATCAACTTGACACTTAAGTGCTGTAGAACTACAAGGGCTTTGATAGGGTGTTCCACGAACTAATTTACTTGACCTAGAGTCATACTTTAAATATGTGGGATCTCTACCTCCCATGTTGAGTCTTGCTCTGCATGCCATTTGACTATGTCATGCAAATCGACGAAATTTTCTGTTGGGCCGAATTCTGGTATGTCAATATTTTGCATCTCCCGATTGATCTTCTCCCAAATTTTCTCGCACTCTCCCACCTTTCCTGTATCTTCTGCTGAGGTTCCTGGACTATTCTCACCCAGTATTCAACTACATTCCTGATTCGGGAGATGCTGCTATCCATCAGTATTCGTATGCTGTGCTCTTTCGAGTCTTAGCCCTTTTGTACCTCACTGGTATAGTCAATCCGCTCTAAGGCCTGATGTGCCTTTTCATACCATCTCTGTATGTCTTTACAAGTTTCCATCCCCATGAAAGTATCCTCTTGAAAATAGGCTATGCATGTGGTGAAGAGATTTCTTTCGTTTGTGAATTGTGCATATGTTTCTATGAACTCACTCCTTAGGAATACTACTTCCTACATCGAATCTTGATAATACTTTGCTAGATGATGCAGATGATCCAGATCCTTCTTTATGGCTGATAATTCCTTTTCATCCATTTTTTCTCTGTCTGGCATTGCATTAGTGATATCCATTCCCTCCCCGATCAACTCATTTGTCTTAGCATTTTCTGTGTTGAGAAGCATTTCTTTTGTGTTGATTAGGAGTGTGATATCAAGCATGAGCCTCCTTTTCTTGGTTGTCCTTCTCAGCACAACTTTCCTCTTTATGTCATAAGTGATTGCTTGTATATTGACAACCTCGTCTACTGACTCCAAAATCTGTTGATCTCCCTAGGTCAAAGTGTTGCCTAGGATTCCTACCGTATATATGTGTTCTATGATAGAATCTTGTAGTTCTTTAGCAGGGGGGATTTCTGTACGTCTTGGTGACTTAACCTCCTACTGGGTTTCATTGGTTGATGGAGTCTTAGATTTAGATGGGGAGAGGGGAAAAGGATCAACATTTACTGGAGGATTGACTATTGAGATGCTAATTTCTGATCGTTGTGGTTCTTCTTCCTGTTCACCAGAGCCCAACTCCTCCTTAGAGTTGTCCATCTTAGGCTGAATTCTTGATTGGTCGATAAATTCAGTGTTCAACATGTTTCCAAAATTTTCGTCGCCTTCTTGGGGAATTGAGGTCAAAGCTTCGGGAGTTAGAGCAGATGTTTCCCCTGGTTCTCCCTCCTCCGTGATTGGTACTGGGGTTATGAGAAAAACCTCTGATATTTCCTCATCGTCATATATGGTAATTAGGTCTATGAGGACATTGGAAATATATGTACCACTTGATGTTCTCGTTTCCCCCAGCTGTGCTGTAGCAACAATTGACGACCTTATCTGTTGTGTCATAATGCTTGGGTTTTTTGGACAAGTGGTCTCCTCTAGTGGAATTGTCTCTAAGCCATTTATCTCTTCTCTGAGATTGATTGTGTTGACCGGGATGAACCTTTAGGGGTCTATCAAAGGGTCAAGAGGGTTTCATTTTCAAACCTTTGTATGAATACTTGGGCTTCTTCTAACAACAACATCCATCTCCTCTGCACCTTTGTGGCTTCTACTACTCTTCTTTCTTCCCTAACCTTGATGTTATGAGGAAAATCTCTCTATGGCTAGCGTGAACCACAACAGATGAAAATGACTGTAGAAATCAACTCTATCCCAACAATATGCTATATAAAACAATGTGCAAGGGAGATAATAAAGAGGCCTACCTCGTCCAGATGTTCGATGATGTCCACCGTTGAGCAATTTGACCCAAAGCTATATATACCTGCAACAAGTTCTCAACAAACAAGCAAAAACAAGCATATGGTGGAAATATAAAAGGTTATCACATTAGATATCATAATCCATCAATATACATAACAAGTACGCCCATGGATAATAATTCATATATTTGTAAGACATAAATTGGATGGGAAGAGAGTATTTCTATTAATAAATGATCAACATAAGTGAAAATATTACAGAATTTCTTGTCGACACGATTCAGAACCGAGAAACTAAGTTCCTTTCAGCTGGGACTTCACCACTTCAATCCTCTACCAAAGGCAAGCTCATAGAAGGGAGACAATGAGGTTCTCCATCAATAAGGGAATATCTTGAGGGTTGAACACTGTGTTCAGACTTAAAGGACAAAGGGATGCAAACTCAATATGAAGTAAATAATTCCTCCAGAGTAACTTTGCTCTCAAATTTGAATTCTTTCTCCTTTTCCATATCTCGGAATTGGCCTCTTTTTAACCTTCAAAATGCAACTAAAGGGACGAGTCAAAACGTTTCCAGTATATGGAAGGCCAAGGATCAAAGATCTCCTGTCATGACATGGAAACCTGAAATTTAATTTTGGTTTTCTGGCACAAATCCCTATGTACGCGGGCTATAGTGGAGCAGCCTGCGTATACACTTGTTGTATAGGGTGAAAGATGCATACAAGTGGAAAAATTTGTATTTTTGTCTCTAGATTTTAGTAATAGGGAAGATAAGTCTGCATAGGGAAATGGAATAAGGCCCTCTCTACAAGATTGCATAGGGTGAGGCAAATATTTCTCTAACATATGCCCCCTAATGTGTGAGGTTAGATGAGTATCTCCGATGGCTGAAATACATTATAAATAACCCAGAAGTGGAGTGGTAGGGAACTAGCTAGATGAACTCAGTTTGTCATTACATTCTGCATTGACTTTGCATACATGGTTGCCGAAAATTACACTACAGATCCATGTGAAAATATACCAAACAAGTATCTGTGGCCATGAATAGGCAAATAAAAATGCGGTTACATGCCAATAGTTGTCATAGTCATGAAGAAGGCCTAGTAGAAACCGTCTCAAAATCGATATGAAGATATCTATATATGATGGAGTAAAATCTAATCTCCCATGATCACTGAAGTCATATAGGTACTGGTCCAATGAAAGGGAAGCAACAACTCAGAAAAGCTGGGACCACACAGTGATGTCTTCAAGTCTTCTACACAATCCATCAAAGGTGCAAGTCTACATCATGTGAATAAAGGATTTGAGGTCGAACACAATGAGACATCGTTTGATTATCGATCATTGATGTATATTGTTAACAAACGCGAGACAACCTACCAATAATGAAAGTAGGTATCAAGGCATTGAGTACATTCTTACAAGTGTGAATAGAGGAGTCGGTGTCAAACACCTAAAGAATCCATCGATCAGGAGACATTGATGTATTCCCAACTGTCGATGGCGAGAGAGCCTGCCACTAATGACTGCAAGCCTCAAGGTACTCATAAGACTCTAGGTCCCATTTCCAAAATAAATGGGTTGAATTCGATGGAAAGAGACCTACTAAAAGGAGAGAATTATTGCATCTCTCATCAGTCAACACGAGGTACAAAGCAGAAGCTTCATGATTTGGTGGAAATCAGATGAAGAACATGTTCATGAATAATGACCCTGTGCATATTTTGCGTGTCCCAAGTGCAAGCGGTACACAAAAAATACCCAATAAGGCTAATGGAATCCAAGACATTGCACGAGTCCCAATGTGTGAATAGATGTATTGCCATCGAACACAAGGGAAACCACCCAGTCAACGACCAATAATGAAATGTCGACTGCTGGGTTCAAGGTTACCTACCAATGATGAAAGTAGGGCCAGGGTGCATGTTAGGACTACAATATCATGTGATTCTGAGACAAACTGAGGGTATGGCCGACATGCAAATTCAAGAGTTCTGAGGAGTGTCCGACTTAGGTGGATAGACTTCCTTTGAAAAAGAGCATGAGACATGTGGATGAATCTGAAAGCATAGACCTGATGATGAAACTATGAGATGAAAGAGGAATCAATGAAACTCTCTGTAGGGACTAGAAGAGTAGCCAGTCGGTAGAGAAGACCCTATAACGAGCTCAACTTCCTAAGGCCATGATAATCCCAAAATTATGATGATGAATGGACTCAAATAACTTTGTGCTCTGTTCAAAGGCGACACGACTCCTGCCGATACAAGATAATACTCCCTTCTTGCCCATATTTTTTTGGTTTTTCATAGACAAATGAATGCTATGATATAAAGCAGGAAACGAGTGTCGCAAGTAAGAAAAACTAGTTCCAACAGTGGAGCATAGCTATGCTCAATGTAGGGAAGTGCATGCGGGAGATGGACACTCGGGGGAATGTTCCCTCCTAGGTATAGGGTGTCAAATTGCAAACGATATAAACAAGGATCTTCTTGGTTGAGGATGCAAAACTGTTGAGGCAAATGGTTTATAATGCAAAGCCATAACAAACTATAGGATCAATATTGCAAGCAAGGGCATGAGATGCAATCACAACTTAATGCCAAAAAAGTCCTTTTTTATGTCTTTTAGTCTACTTGGTGTGAAAAAGGGATAAACTTGTGCCAAATAGATGTCTTTTCAAAACCAATTTTGCGAGTCTAAAAGAGACAAGTTCACTCGAAAATCTTTTCAGCTTTTGATAACAAGTCGGAAAAGAGCTTAACTAAGACTCACAACCTTTCAAATCCAATTTAAAGAGTGTGAAAGGGACAAATCACTCGAGAATATTTTCTCTTTTTGAACGAGTAAAAAAAGAGCTTAAATTAAACTCGTTTGGGAGTCCCCGGGGTATAAGGCCGCATGTTTATGAATGAGAAATGAGGCTCAACATAAATTCAAGTATGAGTTGTGAGGGACTCCCGATCCTATGAAAAAAATCTATTCATGGGCACCAAATGCAGTAGGGGATATAAACTAGGGCACCCATGTTTGGTAAGTCTCTACCACTTTATAATGACACGACTTTATAGTATATTTAAGGTTCTGTGTCGCAACAAATGGGTTTGTACCTAGGGAATAAAGAGTGACATTTATAGGATAATTCAAAAATGCATAATGGAGTGGATACCTATCCTATATGCTGGGTAATGAAAATACCTGCTCGTGGTGACAAATGGTCAACATAACACTGAAATATGTAAGAACCCTAGGTAAAAATTGCAAAAACCAACTCGATCCACCTTTGTATTAGTCCATTAGGTGAAAAAATGGCTTTAAACTATAGAAAGTGCGTAAAAATAATTTATAAATAGTAACAAAATAAAAAATTACTATACCATTTAGATTTTTTACCCAACTAGTGCAAATTGGACCAAAATACCTCCGGGATTCAAACGACGATTGCAAGAGCATCATGCAATGTAATCACAAACCATCCAGATCAGGTAATTCTTGTTCTCTCCCTCTTCAAATTCAGTGTGTTAGCAAAATTTCTTGTAAGGGGGTTAGAATGCAAAAGAATGGGTTAAAAACCCACTTGCCCTAAGTCTGGGGTGCAAAATGCACCTGTGCTAAGAGACAGTCAAATCTGGACGACAGGAAGTAGAGCGCCCGGATCAACGATGCACATTAGATTCCGGAGCCCCCCTGCCTTTCTACCTTTAAGCGAAGGGGGGGGTTCGGAATCGGGGGCGCACCTCTTCAACGGTCATGATCATAGCGCCCGGATCAACGACGCACGAGGCGATTCCGGACCCACCCCCCCCGCCTTTCTACCTTTAAGCGGAGTGGGGAGGTCTGGAATCAGGCATACATCTTTCCNGGCCAAGAACAGCGCGCCCGGATCAACGTCGCTTGGACGGTCCCATCCTTCTCAACTGCTCTGCTTTTAGCCAACGTGGGCCCCTTTCCTGCCGTGTCGTCTTTCCATCTATTATTCACTCGATCGTGAGATGAGGTTTGCTCCCTCTAGCCCTTCCTCATCCTCCGACACCTGTCTATGTCCCCTCCTTCTGTCCGTGTGGTCTCTTCCCCCCCATATCATCATCCACTCACCATCCACCATGTGTCCCTCTCTAGTCCACGTCTTCCTCTCATTAATAACAAGCCCATTGTATCTCCTCTTCTGCTCCCTCCGCTTATTTCCTTCCGCCATGTGTCTTCCCCTGTAACCGCTCTCACACCTCATCACTTCTTGTCTCACCCTCATGATTTTGGCACCACCATTCCCATTATGCGCCCCATCCTTTGTGCTGGCCTCCATGCATATACATTAGGCCGTTCAGCTAATCCAGGTGGCAGTTCGATGGATCTTCCAAGCCCCAAAGGTGCTGAGTCAGCCAGGCAATCCACAAATCCCAATGCACCAGTTATTGAGGTAGTTGAAAGTGGTTGGACATCGCCTCCGCCATAATGGGAAAGTTCGGCGATGAATTAAGGGCATGTCGATTCACTCATGAAACTGTCAGGAGCTCGATTACGTCTGCCATAGGTGCATGATCATTCAGAGACTGCAGGTGCAAATTGTCAGAAGCCATGCAGACGCAAGGTTTTAATGCAGCGTCTCGATTTTGTTGTTGTTGTTGTTTTGAGTATATGAAGGCATTTTCTCCATTTTAGTATCTATTGATGGTTGAGTAGAGCTCCCATTTGTAAAGTTTTAACAAAGCACTGTTAATCTGGTTATGTATGGACTTTTGAGACTTCTTACCTTATGAATGCCGGTTTCTTTCACGCCTTTGTTTACACTGTGTTAGAGAAACTCGGAATTGGAGGATCCAGTTGAGCTGTAGCTATTATAGGATGATGTTGTAATGGATTACTGTAATAGTTGTGCTGTCTCTAATCGGTTCTTTTGATTTTCCCAGCGCTGAGTGACTTGGAATTGGAGGATCTAGTCAAGTCCCCTTTCAGTTTCTTGAGACCCTGAATCAAGCGGGTCTTGCATTCAGAGTCTTTCTTCTACAAACTGCCGAAAGCCTGTTGCCCAAAGTTGTTTGTTCACCTTTCTCACTAAGTCTTCCACCTGTTCATCTTTTAATCAACCCACTGGCTGAAGTTAGATCAAGACCTCCTTTGTTTCTTACGTACCAAACCCAGTCCCTGAGTTAGAGTGATATCTCTCCGAGTCTCTACCCATCTGATCATTCATTTAAATCTATCGTGACATAAAATTGATGGGTGTCAGGCTCTTCTCCTGCAAGCAATCCAAGAGTGACTTCCAACGCTAACATTTCTGGCACCGTTGCCGGGGACGAAGTTGAATATTTTCCCCGAGATTGAACGACAACGATCAACTGATTCTGAAGGTGCATCAGATATCAGAATTATCAAGATTTCTACTGTGCACCCGGTGACTCCATTGTAACGACTCTGCTGGGGAGAACCTGCTCTATTAATTGTGTCTTTCAGAGGCAGACACATGCGGTCCCATCCACAACTGCCTCTAGCTACACATGAAGCTGACCCAGAGGTGGTTCTCAGAAGAGGAAAGAGCTCTGCAAAAGAAGTTTCCACCACCGAAACAGGTAATTCACCATCTCCTTCTGTTATAACTCCTTTTTCTCCTCCTCAGTTTCTTAATAGACCTCCTTTAGAGGTTTCACGTTTCTTGAATTTTGGGAGTGTTCCTGCTGAGTTTTCCCCTCCTAGTCTGGGATTGGAGGGAGAAATCCTTGTCACTCCCCTTTCCTCTGAAGCTGTTCCTTGTCGTAGACCCGGGACTACAGAAGACTTCCCCACTCCTGCACAAAGAAGAGCTCAGGCTGACTTGAGTTCGTTAGCTTTCTCCTTGAACCCTCTTTTGTTTCCCACTCCACTTCGGGACTCTTTCCCAGTAGCCCCTTCAAGAACTCCTTCTCCTCTGAATTCTCCTCCACCTAATATCCCTATGGCTGGTGCTAATCCTCCTCCAAATAGAATGGATGCCATAGTTGTTGCCTGATATGCTCCCTTAGTCCTACCCCAACCTATGCATCCTCTTCCCGCTGGGGATTACTTGAAATACATGCCCAAGTTCACTGGGGAAGGAGACATAACTGCGGAAGAGCATTTGGCCGCTTTCTACAGTTATGCAGACAATATAAACATTGAAAATGAAGATGTCTGGATGATATTCTTCATCCAGAGCTTGGATGGCGAGGTGAGGAAGTGGTTTATAGGATTGGCCCCCGGATCTATTGCTGGAATTGAAGCTCGGGATGGTGTTTTCCTGAGGCAGTGGAGGGATAGGAAGGATTTCATGTATTACATGATAGAGTTTGGGTCTCTAAAGAAAATGGAAGGAGAGTCTGTCTCTGACTTCTCCAAAAGGTTTAATAAGATGTATAATAAGATTCCTGCAGAGATAAATCCCTCAGAAGCCTCTGCCCAAATTCCCTATGCTGGTGCATTTGACCCTGATTTCTGCCTTTTATTGAGAGAAAGAAGAGCCACCTCCTTGGCTCAAATGCAAGATGCGACTGTCGAAGTGGAATCCAATGTATTAGTAGCTGATAGACTAAGGAGAAAAGACGATGCAGATAGAAGAAAGAGAAAAATTGAAGCCTCAACTTCTGGCTCATCGGTGCCCCACCCTCAAATGGATGAGCTGACCAAGATGATGAAGTTTCTATCTGAAGAGATGGAGAGACTGAAGGTGGAAAGGAGGCAAGCGTATAAGGGCCCTCAGGGTGCAGAAATCAAAGGAGGTTTTAGGAGGCCAAACAATGTTCCTCCCCCAACCATGCAAAGAGAGAGGGGAAGAGACAGGGAAGACCAGAGGATTCGGGCCCCTTTATAGAACAACTTTGTGGCCAAAGATGAAGAAGGGGGAACATATGAGCTTGAGCCTAAGATCCATTGCTTCGGAGAGACTCCCCCTTTTCCTCATCTGACTCAATCAGCATATGAGGAATCTCTCATGAACAACCAGCTAAATGAACTAAGCAAGGAAAACCAGACTAGTGGCCGCCGAGGCAGGTATGACCTGAGGTCTCAGAAGAAGGTAGTAACACATGATGTTCCTAAGCAGTCCACTAGAATAGAGAGGCCTGCCAATGAAGTAGCATACACTCACAGAGGTAAGAAGACCCCACCCCTCTCTCCCATTATTCAGAGTCATGTTCCCGAAATAAAAGAAAGTCCTAAGCTTACATCTTCTTTTAATTTCGAGCATGAAATTCAAAAGATCAGAATCCCTGTACCCTCACCGAGCTAATCAAACATGAAGGATTCAAGAAATGATTCTCTGAGTTGTTACAGTCTGAAGTCTCAAGCCTTCCCATAGACTCCATCAATCTGCAATATGAGAAGCCAACCGTCATCCTAGGTCCCATGGTAGAGATAGGGATGATTCATCCCCTCCTTTCTACACATCCCTGAACATACATGATAAGGTACTGCACAACTGCTTGATGGATTCAGGGGCTTCTCACAACCTCATGCACAAAACCGTCATGGAAGAGTTAGGACTAGAAGTCACCCGAGCCTATCATGACCTCTATTCCTTTGACTCCAGGAGAGTTCAGTGTCTTGGAGTTATTAAAGACCTGGTTGTGACCTTGTTTCAACTGCCCATGAAAAGTGTGGTCATGGATATTGTAGTGGCTGATGTCCCCCCCAAGTTCGATATGCTATTGTCAAGATATTGGATAAAAAGGCTGGGGGGAACTTTGCAGATGGACCTGACCTATGCTACTATCCCAGTGTTTGGAGGAGAGCATAGAAGACTATACAAGGAAGCCCAACTAGCCTATATAATCAGCGATGAAGCCAACCCTACCAATCATCCCATCTTTGCCTTGGACAATGATTAGGCTCCATTTTACTACAGCTCACCCATGCCTCCGAGACTCCTCTCAAGATCAGAAAGAAGCCCACCATTTCTCCTGAATTTCCTCCCTCCATCACCCCCATCTGGAAAATGTTTTTTGATGGAGCCTGTTCCCGAGAAGGCGCTGGAGCTGGGGTAGTTTTTGTGTCCCCTGCTTAGGAAACCATATCTCTGTCATACAAACTGGAATTTGAAGCTACCAACAATGTGGCAGAGTATGAAGCTCTCATCCTAGGATTAAGGGCTGCAAGGGAAATGGGAATCAAGGAGGTAGCAGCGTTTGGAGATGCAGAGTTGGTAGTGCAACAGATCAGAAATGCTTATCAAGCTAAGCATCCTCGACTCAGGAGTTACAGAAATGAGGTATGGGACCTAATTGATAGTTTCTTCTCAGCATTTAACATTTCTTTCATCCCAAGGGAGGAGAACACAGTGGCATATTCCTTGGCTTCATCAGCAAGCAATTTCAAAGTACCCTTGCCGCCCAAATTTAGATACGATGTAGAAGTAAAATACAGGCCCTCCATACCTGACAACGTCAAACATTGGAAGGTGTTCGAGGATGATCTCGAGATCAAGAAGTTCTTGGAGACTGTCGAAGAATTTTTAGAGATGCATATCGACCAAGATTATGTCCCTGAGGAGGGGCTTGATGGGGGTAAGTTGCTAAGTAAAATAGCAAAGCATGACATTATTCAACTGCCTAGCAATCACATTTCGAGGGGACTAGTCCCTTTAGAAAGATTATTCAATGGAATGATGTGGAAGTAAAGGGGAGAGTTTCAGGTGATGATGCTGACACAACTGAGTGCAACATTGGCACACCAGAGGAGCCTAAATTTGTCAAGTTGTCAAGGAGTTTGACCGAGGAGCATAGGGTCGAATATACTAGGTTGCTGAGAGAATTTTCTGATGTGTTTGCATGGACCTACGAAGACATCAAGACATATGACACATCAGTCATTGAACACAAGATCCCACTGAAAGAAGAGGCTAAGCCATTTAGGCAGAAGCTAAGACAGATAAATCCCCTGTTGCTGCCTGTCATGGAAAAAGAAGTGAAGAAGCTGTTAGAGGCCCAGATTTTCGTCCCCTTAAGATATTCCGAATGGGTGGCCAATTTGGTTCTGGTAAGAAAGAAAAGTGGAGAAATCAGTCTTTGTGTCAACTTCAGGAACCTGAACAGGAGCTCAAAGAAAGATAATTATCCCCTGCCCAACATGGAAAACATATTGCAGAGGGTAACAGGAGCTTCCAGGATGTCCATGATTGATGGTTTCTATGGCTACAATCAAGTCTCAATTATGCCTGAAGACATAGAAAAAATGGCCTTCACCACCCCTTGGGGCACATTCATGTATGCCAAAATTCCTTTTGGGTTGATAAATGCAGGAGCCACATTTCAGCGAGCCATGGACATAGCCTTCATCGGGAAGAAAGATAGGTTTGTGGTGATCTATCTGGATAACATAACGGTCTTCTCCAAGTCTGACAAAGAACACTGCTGCCACCTGAGAAAAGTTTTTTTGAAGTGTCGTAGGTTTGGCCTTTCCCTAAATCCCAAGAAGTCTTTGTTTGCTATAAAGGAAGGAAATTTGATAGGGTAAGTTGCTAAGTTGCATATGTTCCTTCAGCCTCTGTGAAGGACATTCTTATACAGTCAGACATAGACGGGAGGAGAGGTAAATGGATCGCCAAGATCCTAGAGTTTGATCCGGTGATCAAGCCCACCAAGTTGATAAAAGGGTAGGGCTTGGCCAAGCTACTGGTTGAATCCAATTGCAAAGCCTTGGGAATTAACTTAATCAATGAGCAGGTTGAGTCATCCAATAATAACTCTCAAGGTGCTTTATCACTAGTAGCATGTCCCTGGTACAAGGATGTCTTGTATTTTTTGCAAGAATTGAGGCCTCCCGATGGAATAGAAAAAAAGAAAGGCAAGAGCCCTAAAGCTCAAGGTGGTCAGATATTGCCTCATTGACCGAACCTTGTACTGGAAAGACCCTTTAGGGGTATTTTTAAGGTGCCTGGACCCACAAGAAGCCCAACAGGTTACATTTGACTTCCACAGTGACCTTTGTGGGGGTCATCATTTCTGGAAGACCACAGCCCATAAGATCCTTCGAGCTGGGTATTACTGGCCCACTTTATTCCCTGATGTCTACGGAGAAATCAGAGCTTGCATCAAATGCCAGAAGTTCTCAGGAAAACAGCAGCTCAAGTCTCTTCCATTAAATCCTGTAGTAGTTTCAACACCCTTTCAGCAGTGAGGATTAGACTTCATTGGAGAAATTCATCCTCCCATAAGTGGCCAGCACAGATGGATCCTGACTGCTATAGACTATTTCACCAAATGGATAGAAGCTGTCCTCACTAGGAGCACTTCCCACAAAGTAATTATCAACTTCCTGGAGGATATCATAGCCAGATTTGGCTGCCCTAGCAGAATTGTCACTGATAATGCCGCCCCCTTCAGGTCTGAGCCTCTGGTCAAGTTCTGTGAACAGTTTGAGATTTCACTGATTCACTCTACTCCCTATTATCCTCAAGGGAATGGATTGGCGGAATCTTCCAATAAAAGCCTGATCCAGCTCATTAAGAGGTTACTCGAAGACAATAAAAGAGCCTAGGATTCCAAGCTCAAGTTTTCTCTATGGGCTGATCGGGTGACAATGAAAAGGTCCCTGAGCACCTTACCCTTTCAAATTGTTTACGGAACAGAGGCTGTTTTCCCCACTCATCTCACTTTATCTGTGGCGAAACTCCTCCAAGACATTGAAGGAGAGCCTGACCATATGGTCAGAAGGATTCATCATATGGTGGAAATACAACAGATCAGGGAACAGGTCATGAACAGGGCCTACAATCATTTGTAGAAGATCAAGCAGGATTTTGACAGGAAGAGCAGAAAGGAAGAATTTGAGCAGGGTGATCTAGTGATCAAATGGGATGCCCCCAGGCAGGACAGGGGCAAGCACATTAAGTTTGATGCCCTCTGGTTTGGGCCTTTCAAGATCCTTGAAGTATTTTCAAACAACACTTACAGGTTGCAGGATCTGGAAGGAAAAGAAGTTTTTAATGGCCCGGTAAACGAGCATTTCTTGAAAAAATGTTTTTTGTGAGCCACAGTCAGCTCTTTGGTTTTTTGTAAATATTGTTTTTGTTTTCAGCTTAATAAATGACTCCATAGCCCAACGACAAGGCACTGAATCTACAAAAGAATTCTTAGAGCATCACAGGGACGAATCTATCCCCCATGGAGCCTAATGTTAGCAACATTTCTTATAAGGGGGTTAGAATGCAAAAGAATGGGTTAAAAACCCACTTGCCCTAAGTCTGGGGTGAAAAATACGCTTGTGCTAAGAGACAGTCAAATCTGGACGACAGGAAGTAGAGCACCTGGATCAACGACGCACATCGGATTCCAGAGCCCCCCTGCCTTTCTACCTTTAAGCGAAGGGGGGGTGTCCGGAATCAGGAGCGCACCTCTTCAATGGTCACGATCATGGTGCCCGGATCAATGACGCGCGAGGCAATTTCGGACCCCCCTCCTCCTTTCTACCTTTAAGCGGAGGAGGGGGGTCCAGAATCAGGCATACATTTTTTCGACGGCCAATATCAGCACGCCCAGATCAATGGTGCTTGGACGGTCCCATCCTTCTCAGCTGCTCTGCTTTTAGCCAGCTTGGGCCCCTTTCCTGCCATGTCATCTTGCCATCTGTTATTCACTCGACCATGAGATGAGGCTCGCTCCCTCTAGCCCTTCCTCATCCTCCGACACCTGTCTATCTTCCCTCCTTCCGTCCATGTGGTCTCTTCCCCCCCATCTCATCATCCACTCACCATACGCCATGTGTCCCACTCCACTCCACATCTGCCTCTCATTAATAACAAGCCCATTGTATCTCCTCTTCTGCTCCCTCCGCTTATTTCCTTCCACCATGTGTCTTCCCCTGTAACCGCTCTCACACCTCATCACTTCTTGTCTCACCCTCAAGATTCTGGCACCACCATTCCCATTATGCGCCCCATCCTTTGTGCTAGACTCCACGCATATACATCAGGCCGTTCAGCTAATTCAAATGGCAGTCCGAGGGACCTTCCAAGCCCCAAAGATGCTGAGTCAGCCAGGCATTCCACAAATCCTAATGCAGCAGTTATTGAGGTAGTTGAAAGTGGTTGGACATCGCCTCCGCCATAATGGGAAAGTCCGGCAACGAATTAAAGGCACGTCAATTCGCCCATGAAACTGTCAAGAGCTCGATTACGTCTGTCGTAGGTGCACGATCATTCAGAG
>JASDQU010097969.1:22357-36220 GCA_032191745.1 Picea mariana | reverse complement strand
AAGAACTAAATGATCTTAAAACTTTGTCCATTGATCAACTTCTAGGAACTTTAACTGCATATGAAATGAGAATTAGCAAAGATAAATCCATTACTATAGAAGCGTCGTTTAAAGAAGACAAGAATATTGATTCAAATTTAGATGATATTGAGGCAAAATTTGTGAGAAGGTTAAAGAAAGGATTAGGAAAATATCAAGGCAAGTTGCCCTTCAAATGCTTTAACTGTGGTAAGATAGGTCATTTTTCATCTAAGTGTCCCCATCAGAAAAAGGACCAGAACTCTAATGGTGAAAATAAGTACAAATTCAAGAAATATAGTAAGAAGAAAAGTTTGTGTGCAAATAATGACAATTCCTCAGAAGACACCNAAAGTGTCCCCATCAGAAAAAGGACCAGAACTCTAATGGTGAAAATAAGTACAAATTCAAGAAATATAGTAAGAAGAAAAGTTTGTGTGCAAATAATGACAATTCCTCAGAAGACACCGATAGTGACTCTTCTTGTGAAGATAAGGTAAATGACTTCATGCTTATGGCCAAAGAGGATTACGATAATAAAATCATAGGTAGTGATGATAATGATGAAGAAGTTGTGGTTGATATGGAAGGATAACTGATCAATGCACTGGAAGATATTGATAGACTCGGAATTAAGAACAGAAAGCAAAAACAATTGTTGATATAGTTCGAAAAAGACAGTAAATAGCATGATGAAGACTTTGCCCTGTTGAAAGTGGAATTAGAAGAGGAAAAGAAAATAGAAGACATACTGAAACAACAGTTGTCAGAGAAGAAAGAGAGGTGTGAAGCCTTAAAAGAAGAGATAGTAAAAACCAGAAAATAAATGGAGAAGTTAAGGGATTGTATCACCAAAATCTTCCAAGTATTAAATCCTTAGAAGGACTAACCTCCATTCTAAATCAGCAAAGAAACCCAAAGTTGAAATATGGATTGGGGTATGAAGAAGGATCAAGTAGTGATCATCCAAGTAATACATAACCTATCAAGTTTGTCAAATCCTCAAACATTGACAAAAGTCACTCTGCAAAAACAAAGAAAGAAAATCATCCACCAAGAAGGAATGAAAGAAAAAGTACCAGAACCGAATCTATAGATCAGAGAGATTATCGGCATGAAAGAAATCAACCTCCTCAAAGAAGACATACTTTTTCAAGGTACAAAGGTTTTTTCTATGGTTATTGTTTTTTCTTCTCTAATTTTGCTCACAAAGCTATAAACTATTCTTTAATATTTAGATATGAGCAATCAAGTTTTTCAAGGAATAATTATCTGCCACTACAAAGATTGAGACAACCAAGCAACAAACAATCACAGAATATAAATCATGTGATGAATGGGAGAAGGACACAGGTGAAACACAACAACAGTTATGAGCATAAAAATTGTTATGATTTGTTATTCAGTGAACCAGAATGTCACAACTGCCATAATTATAGACATAAAGCTGCAGACTATCGCTTAAGGAATTACAAGCCAGATTTGATCCCCATTACTGAAAATGTCAAGGTTTGGAAAAAGAAAGCAGATGACAAGTGTGGACTAGTGTTATCATCCCAAAGACAAAATAATCCTTGGTATATTGACAGTGGATATTCCAAACATATGACTAGAGACAATAGTAAGTTTCTAACTCTAAGTGAAAGCAAATCAGGGAATGTAACTTTTGGAAATGATGCACCAGGAAAAATAAAAGCTAAAGAAATGGTAATTTTGTGTAATGGCAAAGGGAAAGATCAAGATGTGTTGTTTGTAGAAGGTTTGAAACATAATCTTCTTAGTGTCAGTCAAGTCTGTGACCGAGGATGTGAAGTCATTTTTACCTCTAAAGACTGTAGAATAAAATCCGTGGATTCAGGGTAGCTAGTTGCAAAAGGGATAAGAATAGAAAACAATGTCTATGTGTTAAAAGAAGAATGTCACTTAAGAAAGTATGATGAAAGTTGGTTGTGGCATAGGAGACTTGGACATCTAAATTTTGATCATATAATTAAGCTCAGAAACAATGGGGCAGTAAAAGATCTTCCGAAGATATCAAATCCATATGACTCTATTTGTAAACCGTGCAAGATAGGAAAGCTTACTCGCACTCAGTTCAAATCTAAAAACTTTCCTTCAANTATGTGGACCATCAAGGAAAGAAGGTACAAGAAAATAAAATTGTTTTATGTTGATTATTGATGATTATTCTAGACTAACATGGGTTGCCTTTTTGAAGGAAAAATCTGAAGCATTTGAAAAATTCAAAGTGTTTAAGGCTCTGACTGAGAATCAAACAGGAAAAATATTAAAGGCAGTAAGATCTAAAAGAGAAGGAGAGTTTAGTTCATGAAACTTCAAAGAGTTTTGTGATAAACATGGGATCAAAAGAGAGTACACAATTCCAAGGAATCCACATCAAAATGGAGTTGTTGAGAGGCAGAATAGATCAATACAACAAATGGAAATATCAATGATGAATGAAAGGAAAATACCTCAGACATATTGGGTAGAAGCAATTCATATAGCCATTCATATCCTTAACAAAGCTCATCTCAGGCCACACAGTGACAAGACTCCTTATGAACTATGGTTTAGAAGACCTGCTTCAGTCAAGCATTTTAAAGTCTTTGGGAGTAAATGTTAGATCAAGAACAATGATGAAAATATTGGCAAATATGATGACAGGGATGATGAAGGTATCTTCTTGGGTTATGCTACAAATAGTAAAGGGTACAGATGTTACAATAAGAGATTGCATAAACTAGTTGATTGTATAGACATAAAAGTTGATGAAGAAATCTTGGTCATAAATGTAAGCAGTGTTGAACCAAGCACAAAAGATATAGTTGAAGATGAAGATGAACAGGTCCAAGGATCAGAAAGGGAATAATCTAAATTGGATGAAGATACGAATACTCAAGCTGACACAAATCAGCAGAAAGAAGCAAAATCACCTCTCAGAATTGTTAGAAAGAATCATCCTGGAAATCAGATAATTGGAGATATAAATAGAGTTTAGACAAGAAGGAAATTGATTAAAGACTCATAACAATCTCATGTTGTTTTTTTATCTATGACTAAACCTAAAGTTTTTTATGAAGCCATCCAGCATGATGATTGGATTAGAGCAATGAATGAAGATCTTGATTAGATTGAGAAGAAAAATACTTGGGAGCTTGTCCCTAGACCTGAAGATAAGAATGTAATAGGTTTCAAATGGGTGTTCAAGAATAAAATGAATGAAAAAGGATAAGTTGTTAGAAATAAAGCCAGATTGGTCTGTAAAGGGTATGCACAAGTTGAAGGTCGGGACTTTGATGAAAATTTTGCACCAGTGGAAAGATTGGAAGCCATCATAATGTTTCTTTCTTATTCATGTCATAAGAACTTTAAAGTTTATCAGATGGATGTTAAGTCAACATTTCTTAATGGAACTCTAGAGGAAGAAGTATATATGGAGCAACCTGAAGGATTCTCATTGACAGATAATCCTAATTATGTTTGCAAGCTGAAGAAGGCCTTATATGGACTGAAACAAGCACCACGAGCTTGGTATTATAGTCTGGACAAATTTTTACAAGACAAAGGGTTCAAGAAAGGTACTGCTGACAACAACCTTTACATTAAGTTTGAAGGTGATAATTTACTAGTTGTTTTGGTTTATGTAGATGATATTATTTTTGGTTGTACTAATGAATCATCTGTCCAGTGGTTTGTTAACTCTATGTAAATAGAATTTGAGATGTCCATGATAGGAGAACTGTCATATTTTCTTGGTTTACAAGTAATCAGAGTTCTACAGGAGTATTTATCTCTCAAGAAAAATATTTGAAAGAGATGTTGAAGAAATTTTAGATGGAGAATTCCTCTCCTGTTAGCACACCTATGGTGGTTGGTTGCAAGCTCAATAAAGATGATATTTCACCGGATGTTGATAAAAGGACATAACGCTCTATGATAGGTAGTCTTTTGTACATCACAACATCCTGTCATGATATAATGCAAGCTGTTGGAATGGTAAGTCATTATCAGTCTGCTCCTAAACAAAGTCATTTGGTATTTGTCACAAGGATACTCAAATACTTGAAGGGAACAATGACTTATGGTCTGTGGTATCCCAGAAATCATAATTTTCAGTTAACTATTTATTCAGATGCAGATTGGGCAAACTGTGTTGATGAGAGAAAAAGCACCAGTGGAGGAGCATTCTTCCTAGGTGACTCATTAGTAGCATGGATTAGTAAAAAGCAAGAATCTATTTCCTTATCAATTACAAAAGCAGAGTACATTATTGCTACTACCTGCTGCACTCAGATTTTATGGATGATACAAACTCTTGCAGAATTGAAGGTAACTTACACTGATCCCATTCCACTTCACTGTGATAACACCAGTGCCATCAGTCTCTCTAAGAATCTGTACTTCATTCAAAATCTAAGCACATACCAATAAAATACCATTTTCTCAGAGAACAAGTTACAAACATAATTGTTCAGATGAATTATATTCCTTCCATAGAACAGATAGTTGATATATTTACTAAACCGTTAGCAGCGACCCCTTTCGGATATCTTCGTCAAAAGTTGGGGGTTATAACTTCTTTCGTCTAATATGTTCACCTGGTCAGGGGGAGTACTTATTGAATATATGTTGTATTTCTAAGCTGCTCATAGTTGACAGGGGGAGTATGTACTGCAACAGCTCAAGGGGAGCGTGTTTCTTCTTTGAAATTGATGTCAAAGGGGGAGAAAGTGTGGTAATTTCAAGGATGCTACAGTGGTATAGTTGGTAATTTCAAGGATGCTACTGGTAATTTCAAGGATGCTACAGTGGTATAGTTGGATGTTCTTCAAGGGGTTGTCATCAATGCCAAAGGGGGAGATTGTTGGCATATTTATTACGGGCAGAAAGAAGGAAGAGTATTTGTTTTTCATTGATGGCAAGCTCAGCTCGACAATGATGAACAAGAGAAAGTGGAAAGACCAGCAGCGCAATGATGATCGCATGGCAAGATCAGAACTGTAAACTCCATGAGTCAAGGAAACAACTCATGGTAGAAAATCTCGAAATGTGATAGATCAGAGCATGTCAAAGACTCCATTTAGGAGTTTCGCAGACCGTTAAATTGGAGTTTCGGATACGAGGAGTTCGAGGAGTCAAGATTCGAGACTCTTCATCACAGGAGTCCCGAAGTCACGAAATGCAAAACACCGAAATTGTGAAATAGGCACATCAACAAAGAGTTTCGCAAGCTGGGAAATAACTCCATTTTGGAGTTCTAGATACCAGGAGTTGGAGGAGAAAAGAGTCAAGACTCTTCATCACAGGAGTCCCGAAGTCGCGAAATGCGAAACGCCAAAATCTCGAAATAGGCACATCAACAAAGAGTTTCGCAGATCAGGAAATAACTCCATTTTAGAGTTCCGATTACCAAGAGTTGGAGTGTCAAAACATTTCACCACAGAAATCGTGAAATGCCGAAATGCGAAATTGCGACATGGATTTTCGGGGATCACGACATGGAGTTTTGGAGTTTCGGGGATTGCGACATGGAGTGTCAAGATATCTCATCACAAGAATTGTCGAAATCGTGAAATGCCGAAAGGGACTATTGTGAGTCTCGAAGACTCGAAGGGAAAAACATTGAAATCTCGTCAACTATTCGATTAGGAAAAGAAGGGATCAGATTATGAAGTTTTGTGGACCGTTGATCTGGATCCATTTCAGGGATTGCAACTTGGAGAGTCAATATGCTTTGCAAAAGGAATTCACGACATGTGAAATCGTGAATTGCAGAAATACGAAATGCGAAAGACATTTTGTTTCTTGTAATCCAATGGTGCAGGTGAAAATATGATCAGAGGGCTATTGTTTCACCTCATAGTTAATTGATCAGTTACGATTCAATTAGCAAAACTGATTCATGATTCTTGATCGGTTGGCGATTCAGTTTCTAAGGTGTGTGTGAATAAAAGAAGATATGAGACGACTGTGAAAGGTTGGTCATTCTGAATGAAAAATGAGTTGAACTGTAAGAAAGGGGCAATTACAGTATGCGTAGTGTGGGACCAACAGTATGCGCAGTGTGAGATAAAACTCAGAGATGAGTAACAGATGAGGAATAGACAGAAGCAAGAGCAAAATTGCAGAACAACTTGAGGCAGAGAAGAATTTCATAACAGACAGAGGAAGAGAAGAATTACAGAACAACTTGAAGCAAAGAAAAATTGCAGAATAGGCAGAAGAAGAGAATAATTGTGGAACAGTCAAAAGCAGACCAGATTTACAAAATAGACAAGAAGTGGTAAGAATCGATTTATCTGTGTTTTTGGTTATTCAATCATTTATTTATAATCAGGGAGGTAGGGTGGTGCTAGGGAGGAATGTTGTCCTCAGAGGTTCAAGTGGGTGCTTGAACATAAGGAGTTGTAGCTTCCATATAGTTGCAGCCAGAAAAACCAGGGTGACAGGGTGGTGCAAGGGAGAACAGTTGTTCTCTATTATACAGGTTGGTGCCTGTGTGACTGGAAGTTGGTGCTTCCATCCAGTTGGTGCTGGAACACTTAGGGAGTTTTTGCTTCCTTCTACTAGGTGCTAGAGAAACCAGAGAGTTGGTGCTCTCAAACAAGTTGGAGCTTGTAAAATAGAGGTAGTAGCCTCACATTGAGTTGGTGCTCAATTATAGATGATGTACAGAACTTANCTCCCTTTATGGGTTTCCTCATGAAAATATGTATCTGTGTATATCTTATGTGTGAGTGATGCTCATTATTTATGTTGTCCATATGTAGTATAATATTGATGGTCACTTGGAGAAAGATTAAAAATGGTTTAATTGAATTAAAATTGTTTAAGCATAGTAAAAACTGATTCACCCCCCCCCCTCTCAGTTGTCTTAGTAATTTCAACAGAAAGGGGGGATGAGTGGTAAGTGGAACTCATGCGGCTTCAAGAAGACATGTGTCAACCTGAGCGCATGCAGTTTTAGGTGGGCAACTCAGCTCATTCGGTGTTCGCTCACCATGCTCAAGAGTCTCATGATTCTCATGATGGTCACAGATCCTTCACCATTATGTCTATACTCTCGCGAGGTTGGACACCCTGGAAGAGATCCAAACTCCCCACTGATGCACACATGATTATAGCCTAGAGTTACTAGACGTTGTCCTATGTGTTTTTCTTGTGAAACCCGACGCGTTTGTATTCGCATGAGTCGTGTTGTGTCTTAGCATTTGGTTGTTGTCACTTTCAGTGTCCATACCCGTTTTATGTTGTTGTTGCCACCCATGTGTCAGTTGAATGTTGTTGATGTATTGCTTAGGAGATGAATTAAAGAAGCAGGTTTTCTGGCCTATGAGCAACTCTCCTAAGTGAGAGAGTTTGTTGGGAAGTGAGTTCTCTTGGAGGAAGTCTCATAGTATCTACAATACTATGAAACTTTCAGTCCAACTTGTTGTTCAAGCCCAAGTTAAGGGAGGTGTAGTAGATGATGGACTTGTATTAGTGAAGGTGTACCCTCCTGGGGTGGAACAGACATGTGGGGAATGAGGGTCTATGGGTTGTGGGGGTAAGTGGATCCTGGGATAAAAGATCCTTCCTGTTGTTCTATGCAATTTTCTTATTTTCCTTGCCAAGCCTAGAATTCCCTTGCCCGATGGACTTTAGTCCCATCTCAAGGTGACCCACTACTGAGTGTGATGAGCAGAGTGGTCTAAGGATAGAATGTTCGTGGAAGGTCTACACATAGCTGGTGGTCACCTATTAAAAGATAAGTACCAATTCTTTGTTCGATGTATGTTGTGTATTTGTATTTTCATTATAATTAATGAATGATGCATATATATATATATATGTTGCATGTAGGTGTTAATGTTGCTTCTGCATGAACATGTGTATGAGTAGGGTATTGTCATCTATTTAATTGCATTAGATAGATATATATTTATATGTGTGAATACCAGATGTTATCTCTATCTTCCGATTAAATTTTATATGTGATTATTTTCGCAAAGTTACTTGGTGGCATGGCCTGGTCTGTTGTTTAAGGTTGAGAATGTCCCATAAATGGTATCAGAGCAGTAGAGGAAAATAAAATGTTGTTTCGATAGCATTTGTTGGCACAGAGGCAGACCCGGGGTTTATGCTCAAGAGCGCACCAACAAATCCTAACTACTGACCCTTTTGGCAACACCTACGAAGCAGATGAAGTCTCACCCGAGGTAGAAGCAGGGGTGGTTGCAGGACTCAGATGTCTGCAACCTTAGCTAGGACACAGATCTGTGATTATAGCACTTAGAAATTATCTAGCATGGTTTATCCATCAATATTCAACCGTTACAACACTTTGCAAATAGCACAGAGCATCGCAGTATATACTTAGATTCGATAAGACTTAGCACTTAGATACAACAAGATAGATTGGATTCACCAGATCAGACACTAAGCATCTTATATATCAGATCTAACATTCATTCCTATCTCATAAGAACAAATCATAACTAAATCTATTTAATCACATCAAGCACTTAGCCAAGAAGGAGATAAACGCATTAGGTCGAAGCACAGAGCACAATACACAAAGTTACCATGGTTCACCCCCACCCTAGGGCTATGTCCACAAAGTCTTCTTCTTTATATTATCTCAGTCAAGCAGTTATAGCACAGAGCTTCAATGACCCTTACTTCGCACAGGAAAGAAGATCTGCGTACCTCGCTAGATCCTTCTTCCTTGCATTTCAGCACAAAACTATAACAACTTGCACTTAGATTTTCAAGCTACTTACAATCATGCACAAAGCACTTGCAATATACATCCGATCACACAGATCCAGTTACTAGCACTAAGCCTTTAGCTATACATCACATAGATGTACTACCCTCTTCTTCTTACATTTCCTAAGTATCTATTTATAGATTACAAAATGGTCCTAAGCATGGGTAAACCCACGGGCGACATCTCTTTCCCTTTACATCAACCCCAAAACCCTAAAAAGGTCCCAAAAATAGGTTTTGCTTCCCTAATTTCCTCTTTGCATTGCACTCCATCTTTGACTAGTTGTCACAGTCTCAAAAATAGTCAAATATGACCAAGTATTCCTCAAAACTTGGTCAAGGGCCAAAAGGCCCCCAACACTCACCTATGACTCATCCCAAGTCACTTAGGTCTGACCAATTCTGCTTCAAACTCCTCGAGTTTGCCTCGAGCCACTTTGACTTACTGCTTTGCGGTTTCTTCTTGCTTGGCGAACTCCTAGATGAGTGTATTATTGACTGGTCCCTCTAGGCATTGTTCGGTTGTCGTCACGATCTGTTCCAACTATGTTCCTTGGTTATCAATCTCTAAATAGAGCTGACATGCCTTATCCTGCAAAGGTTGAAGTTGTTGAGTTACTTCCATTACCTTGCTCTTGATCATGTGGATCTGCTACTGTACGACGCATTGCTCATGGGATCGATTCATTTTCTTTATGGTTGACAGGGCCTTCAACTACATCTGAAGTCCATCTGCATGCTGCTTCTCTTCCTATAGCAGCGACTCCATTTTATGCAATTTTGGGTTCTTAGTTAGGTTCTCATGTATCTGCACACTTCTTCTACTAAATTGTTTTCATTCTTCGGTGAGTGCTTTAATCCTTTCTACTGTACTTCGAGCAATTATTTTTTGCTGGTCACACTCTTCTTGTGGGGTGCTTGGGATGATAACTTTAGCAAGATTCATCACTTGACGTTCTAAGGGTTCTTTGACCTTCTGTTCTAAGCTGGTCACAGAGTGAAATGCTCTTTTGACAACTTTGTCGATCCCGACTTGATTCGCGAGAAGCTGCTCCTTCTCCTTTTGGATATTTTCTCTGTCTTCGTCAAATTTCACTTGGATGGCCTCCTTCTCTTGCTATGCAGCTCAGTGTTTCTCTATGATTTCCTCCTATTCTTTCTTTAGGGCCTGGGTGGCCTGCGTTGTTGCTTCTTCTGCTTTCTAAAGGCATACTTTGACTGTGTCAGCAATCCTGCGGAGTTGAATTGTTTCATCTCCTACTTCTGTTGTTCCTTCTGGCAGAGGCACAGGCTCGACTGAAGTTCTTTCTTTACTCGGAGATCGATTTCAATTCTGATGTACATGGCCTCTTGCTTGGCTACCTATTTTTCTGTTATCTCTTCAATAGCTTCATTCATAGAAATGAGGAGAAAGTTGAAGTCGTCTGGGGTGAGTGTGGTCATCAGTTTAGTCATAGATGCTTTCGACTTCTTCTTGGAAGAAGGTTCTAGAGGTGAACCCTTTATTTAATTTATGATCTCTACTTCATCCTCTGGCCTTTTTTTAATTTCTTCGAAGTCTTCGTTATTAACTACGTGATTGGGTGTGGTGGAAGCCGTCCTTACAGGTCTACTATCAACGTCTTGGATTTTCTCATCTTTCTTTATCTTCTTAGTTTTCTTCGCCTTACTGGGCCCAGGTGTATTTTGCGCAGCTTCTGGGCTATCGATGTCAGACATATCTACTGGATCTGTTGAGATAAGGAGGTCCGTCGACCATTCTTTGGTGATTTCTTCTAGGTCTTCTTTTGTCAGCTTATAATAGGACTGAAGTTGTTCCTGGTGTTCATCAATGCGTGGAGTTAGGTATATAAAGTGGTGATCTGCGCTAAACTTTATTAGAGGTCAGAACCTTTGTAAAGTGTTCTGGGTTATGCGAGGTTCACCCCCTATGGTTTCTCTCAGTTGGTTATAGTATGTATGTGTTATCGGACTAATCGGTAGGTACAGACACTAACAGATCTCCCTAGATCCACCTGGATCTAGAACAAAACAGGACAGGACATGACTCTTTCCCTAAATTTTGACCATTGAATTAGCTAGTAGGAAGGAATAAGTAACATACCTTAATATAACTTTCTAGGGTCTCTGTTGCTCCCATTTCGGTCTGGTGCTCTCATGAGGTCAAGACCAAGACAACACAAACCAACCAAAGTGAAGATAGCAAAATATATTCAACAGTCAACTTATGTGTATTATCAAGGAATTACACAATAAAGTGAGAATAGCTTTATGGGAAAGGGACATGCCATTGTATCATATTGATTGAAAGTAAAGATTACAACCTGATCGTCTTGATTTCGCAAGATTCATTTCGATGGCTCTTGGATCCAACACACACACTTGCTCAATCCTTGTATGAAGATGATCAAATCCTCTTGATAGACTTGCTGGAGTCTTCAAGCTACTATTCAAGCTAAGTCCTTCACACAATTCTTTCACCAATTCTCCAATGAATCTTGCTTAACCTTTTTCATGAGAATTCCCTCAATATATAGGAGAGAATGAGATAGTGACTTGGATAAGAATGATCCCACAATATCAGGGAATCCAGTACAAGGATAACCATTCGAAGGCCAACCCATTCTTCTAGAAGATTCCCTTCTAGAAACATCGAGAATTCATCTTTTTCCATGCTTTAGGAAGAGTTTGCACCCTGGCTATTCAACATAGTGCGAGAAGTTTGCACCCTGGTTTAAGGCAGCCCGTGAGAATCAAGCATTATCACACCCTGGGATACTAGCATCCTGCGAACCCTCTTCAAAAATGAGTTTTCTGGGAAGAGATGAAAGTAACTTTTCTCATGAGAAAGTTCTTTTGAAGAGCCTGAGTACACCATCATTAATACACCATCATGATGACCAAAATCATGGGTAACAGAATGCCCTCCAAAGTATGAGGTTGGAATCAGTGACAGCCAAAATACTTTGTAAGTTGTATGTGTGTGTCGGAAACCATGAGCACATCTAATCGGAAACCTGCGAACAACCAAGCATCTACAAAATATCATATATATTAATTCTAAGGTAGGCATTCCCATACTCAGATCACAGACTGATGACATTGTATACATGGGTCATGGCCACCAATCATACACTGTGGATCCATGCCGTCAAAATATAGCATAGCCACCAGGAATACACTGTGGATTTATGTGAGAAATTTCAAATTAAGATGACATAGCCACAAGACATACACAGTGGATCTATGTGTCGCAAATTATACAGACTCCATCACAACCTGGACAAAAAGATGATATCCAGGTTCTTCAATCTCGTCGCCCAAAAGTATGAATCTAACCATGTGATTACATGTGTCGAAGTCGAACATGGCAGAAACCACTTGATTACCAGTCATTGATGAAACCGTTAACAAGTGCGAGGGAAATCATCATTGATGTCAATGACTCCCAAGGTACTCTACTACAATCCATCAAGTGTGAATGAATGATTTGAAGTCAAACATTTGACGGAATCTTTCAATCAGGTGTCAATGATGTAAACCCACTGTCGAAAGTGAGGAAACCTGCCATTGAGGCATGCAAGCTCCAAGGTACCAAAAAAATTTCTAAGTCTTGATTCCAGATAATGAGATGAAGTCGACCAAACAAAACTCATCACAGGAGGGCCTTGATGTATCCCCCATCAATGACACGAAATGAGTAACAGATTTTGAAGGTGAAACAGAGTACGATGTAAATTGAACTGGACACAGGGAAGGCCGACACAGAGAGAATGGACAACTGTAGATGGCTGACTCAATATAGGTTTCAGATGGACTTCTCTTGAACATATGAATGACACAACCAATGATTTGGCAGCATTGACTCAAAGATGACACAGGGAATGACCTTGTAGCAAATCGAATGAGAGCCAAATGAATTTCCCAAACTGGCTTCAAATGATGAATAGGGGGCGTCATGTTCAAGAGCGACACTTACTGCCAATCAATATGAAGATGATAACATATCCCTTTCCCAAATTTTTCCCCACCATTTCTCGCGAGTACCTCTTTATTTTTACGCAATCTTGAGGAGGATAACATATGCTTGTTGATATAATCTTATCCTTCGGATAAGTCCTTTGGAGTATGTTTAACGAACCCTAAGAAGGAGTGGTTCGGTCCCATCACGGGTCTGTCAATGTTTGTTTAACGAGTCCAGAGATAGAAAACTTGAAGGTTTTTCATGATTATAGATTCTGGAAAAACACTTAAAAGAGAACTCTCTTAGTTCCTTTTTCGTAAAATAGTCTAGATGAGACTGAAAAAGAGATAAATTATCGCTCACCAGACACTTACTTCAGATACTTTATTGAGCATGAAAATAGAAAGGTCGCTCGGCTATCTTTTCATGTTTAGATTGTCTGAAAAGAGCTTAAAGAGGACTCCAGGGGGTTCATTTTTCGTAGAACCTTGTTGAGCCTGAAAAAGTGATAAAAGTATGCTCGATCGTGTTCTCATGTATTTGCGAGTGCAAGAACGGACAAAGACCACGCTCGAGGTCAGAGATGATTTTAAGGATGGAAATTTATTTTAAAATGTATAAACCTTGGTGAATCTTACTAATCCTTCATATGCCAACTATAAATGTTTGGCGATATTTTTATAAAAAAATTTAAATTTCTAAGGATTTTATATAGTTTGTATAAAATTTTGGTGATTTTTAAGGTAAAATAATTTTATCCTATAGAATTTGGGCAAATCATTTTTAGAATAGCGAATCTTTTTTTGGGAAAAACCATGGAAAAATAGCCCATGAGCGAAATTTAGCCCCTAAAATCATCCCTGCTCGAGGTTTTATACAAAAACCATAAAAAACAATCAAAACACGCGATGACAAAGAAAAAATATGTTTGCATCCCTGTATAGGAACCTCAAAGTCATTATGCCTGCAAAAGTTACACTCAAAAGGACATTAGGAATTAGGGTTAAATAGATTAATAATCATAAAAAAACAAATAACATGGTAAAAGTAAATATAAAAGAGTAAAAACTCTTTTTACCATATCATTTTCACTTTTCCACTATTTGAGCTCAAAAACCCCTCTTTTA
>JASDQU010097967.1:7234-24675 GCA_032191745.1 Picea mariana | reverse complement strand
TTTCTGAGAGAACAAGTTACAAACAGAGTTGTTCAACTGAACTATATACCTTCTACAGAACAGATTGCTGATATCTTTACCAAACCACTAGCAGCAACCCCTTTTGGATATCTTCGTCAAAAATTGGGGGTGATAATCTCTGGTGTTTAAAAAGGGTCACCAAGTCAGGGGGAGTTCTTATTGAATATCAGGTGAATTTCCTAAATGCTTATAGATGACAGGGGGAGTATGTTTTGCAACAAGATTAGTGGAAGAATGTTTCTTCCTTGACATTGATGTCAAAGGGGGAGAAAGGAGTCGAGTTTGATTGGCCGAATACAGAGGAGATTTTGAATGGTTGAATGCAGAGGAGTGTTGAGTCTGAATGCAAGTGTTTCCATCAATGCCAAAGGGGGAGATTGTTGGCAAATATTGAACAAGCAACGAATGTGTGTTGATGGTTGTTGTCATTGATGGAAACAGGGATAAAACCCCTTGGGGATTCGGATGTAAAATCTCAGGAGGAACAACATTGAAGAAAATGCGCGCAACAAAGGAAAAGCTCAAAGTACAGGAATTTGCAGAAGAGAAGGAAGACAGAGATCCACAACCACAGGATCTCATTCAAATTTCCCAAAAGAACGAGGGCCATCAGATCAGATAGAAGCTGTACGAGGTTTACCATCGGAAAAAGCCAAGGTGAAATCCCGACATAATCAAGACCATCTATTTGGAAGGATGCATGGCAGCGATCGGGCACCACTGGGAGAAGCTCGATAGGAGGACAGTTCTCAGCCGTCAGATCCGAGCGCAGGGACCCGACCACTGTTGGATCAATGAGAACCTGCAAGGTCTTTAAAGGGAGTGAAGGTTTGGCTACAGTCATGAGGAAAATGGTCATATGGACCAGGAGCGTAGTCATCGGAGTTTCGAGGATCATGAGTTGGATATGTCAAAGTTCCTTGACAACAGAAACTCCGGAATCACGATATGCGATTTTGCGATGTAATCTGAGCCGTCGAGCTAGAAGTGATCTGGACTGTTGAATCTCTGCATGGAGTATCGGGGATCGGGAATCGACACTTTGTAATGCCAAAACTCTTGACATCAATAACTCCGAAATCGCGATATGCGATTTCGCGATGTAATCATAGCCATTGGATCAGAATGAGATCTGGACCATTGATTATCTAAATGGAGTATCGGGGATTGGGACTTTGGAATGACAAAGTCACTTGACATCAGAAACCCCGATTTCACGATATGCGATATCGCGACTCAATCGTAGCCGTTGAGCCAAGGTTATACCTGGACCGTTGATCATAGCCTATGTCAGAGTTTCACTATTCTTGATTTGGAAGTGACAAGAACCTTGAACATTAGAAATGCTGAAACGTCGATGGAGTGACAAGACCAAGGTCACACAGAGACAGGTCATATGGACCATGTTCTAGCCAGGAGGGCTAGCGCAGTTTTTCCAGAGGTATGGTTGCAGTCACGGGTAACGGTCACATGGACCAGGGCTCAGCCAGGAGGACTGAAGCACATCGCGAATCGGGAAATCGCGACTCCAGTGGACATAAACATTATGTCATCAAAAGTGCCGAAATTGCGATGGTGGAATCCCGATTGGATCTGAACCGTTGGATCAAATACTGATCGGAAGGTCACTATTCTCTCTCACAGTTAACGACTGAGTATGATTTCTGTTAGTGAAATGGACTCATTATGAAGAATTAGTTAGCGTTTCAAATAACGTTTCGGTTGCTTAGACAGTTGTCGTTGTTCTTTCCAAAGGAGATGGGAAGTGGAACCGTCAACGAAGGATGTATAAAAGAAAACGAGTGACACTGTTTGGTGTTGGCTGTTCTGAATGGAAAAAGAACGAAACAGTTAGAAAGGAGAAAGGGGAAGATGATGAGCAGGGAATTTAATGCCAGGCAGATCAGAAGAAGAGATGAATGACAGAAGAATATGATGCAGAGAAAACCTGTTGAAGAAGAGAAAATTGCAGAACAGTGAACAGAAGACCAGATTTACAGAACAAAAAAAGACTGGTAAGAACTGATTTATCTGTAAAGTTGAATGTGTATTTAGCCATTAATTTCCTAAGGGTGGTTGGGAGGTGCTCGGGAGGATTGTATTCCTCAGAAGTTCAAGTGGGTGCTTGAACACAGGAAGTTGTAGCTTCCATCTGGTTGCAGCCAGAGAAACTAGGGTGGCAGGGTGGTGCTAGGGAGAACAGGTGTTCTCTATTATGTAGGTTGGAGCCTGTGTAACTGGAAGTTGGTGCTGGAATATTCAGGAAGTTGGTGCTTCCATCCAGTTGGTGCTGGAATATTCAGGGAGTTGGTGCTTCCTTCTATTGGGTGCTAGAGAAACCAGAGAGTTGGAGCTCTCAAACAAGTTGTAGCTTGTAAAAAAGAGGTAGCAGCCTCACATTGAGTCGGTGCTCAATTGTAAATGATGTACAGAACTGAAAAAGATTGCCTATCATTTCGAAGAAGAAGAGGTTTTCTCCCTTTATGGGTTTCCTCGTGAAAAACTGTCTCTGTGTGTACTTCATGTGTGACTAATGGTTTTTACTTTTACTGTTCATATGCTGTACATTGTTGATGACCACATCAAGAAGGATTAATAATGTTTTAATAAGTATAAAATTGTTTAAGCTTATATACAACTGATTCACCCCCAACCCTCTCAGTTGTTTTAGTATTTTCAACAGAAAGGTCAAACACCCAGGTAAAGACAAGGTCATTGATTTACAAGACAGGTGTCCATAGATCACTAGTTTCGGAAGGTTGGAGTATGAAAGAGAGATGAGTTTGAGATTTCAAACTCCCAGAGTCCAGAATTGTGAAGAGAACCTTGACCGTTGATTCAAGGAGAGTAGATCTGGTCCATAGATAAGAAGGGTGCATATATAAACATCGATTTGGAACGTTATCATCAAGATTGTGAGATCGATGATCCTGTGTCATTCTGGGGATAGAAGTTGCAAGGAGGTTAAGGAATCGAAGGCGGGCCACAATTTGAACTGTGGTTTCGCCAAGGGGACGCATGGAAGTCATAGGAGCATTGCGGGCCCAAAAGGTGGTTTAACTCTAGATCGCTTATGACTGCGCCTGCAATCACGTGGTCATAGCCCTAGGTCATATCAAGTGAGGGCTTATCCTAAGGGGAGATAATGCCAACATTCTGAGTGTTTGCACAGAGCGAAAGGGAAGGTCGTAGGTAGTTGTCAAACCTACACCAGGAAGCCGAGGGGGCCTATGTTTGGAAACAAATGGGTATCTTTAAGGTTCCAGAGAGTCTTTCGACTCGACAATCAGAGGATCCAAGACCAGGAGGTCGTGCAGTCCTATGGGGAAGTAGGGGGGCGGCATTAGGTGGTATTAGAGCTGATTTTGAGTATGTTTGTAGACATCATACAAAAGGGGAAAGGAGGGAAATTGCTATCAATCGTGGTATCAAAGAAATTTGGTTCTTGTTTGTAGGTGACACAATGGAAAATCATGCCACCCAGAAGGCATAGAGTGAATGTAGAAATGGAAGAAGAAATTAGGTGACTCTGAATGAGGTTGGATGCCATGGAGACAACACATAGAAGAGAACTAGACGCTGGTGATGTCAGTGATGCCGAGAGAGAAGAAGAAGCAGAGGGAAAAGAAAATGTAGCAGAGGATGCTGCACAAGATCGCTTAATAAAATTTGTTTCAAAGATAGGATCCAGAGCAAGAATAGAGGTACTTATGTATGAAGGAAATTTGGAAGTTGAGGAATTTTTAGATTATGTACGTGCTATGGACAAATAATTCGACTACAAAGATATCGAAGAAGACAAGATGGTGAGGCATGTAGTGACAATATTGAAAGTTCTTGCAACGTTATGGTGGGATGAACTGCAAGCCGAACGCAGGAGAAATGGTAAGAAGAAAATTAAAAACTGGAATAGGATGGTAGCTAAGTTTAAATCCAATTTTATCTTAAAGGATTACCAAATCAATATTTATAGAAGATTGCAGAACCTGAAACAGAGGGGTTTATCAGTGAAAGAGTACACTGAAGAATTTTACCGACTGAACATTAGGGTTGGATTGAAAGAGAATGAAGATGAGAAGACAACCAGATACATCACTGGGTTGAGATATGAAATCCAAGAGGAGATCAACATGATGTCTGTCAGTAAAGTCGAGGATTCTTATCAATAAGCCTTGAAAGCTGAAGAAAAATTGGTCAGGAAGCAAAGCCAATGAAGTAGAGTTGGAAATTCAAGCAAAGGAAAGGGAACCAACAGAGAGAAGTTCTAGAAATCAAAGCCTAAAGCTGACAAGTAGCATAGTCACCATGATAAAGGTGGAAGTTCCAAATAAGGACAAAATGGTGGAAGAGGTTTGTTTTCTAGAGGTAGAGGAAGAGGAAGAGCCAGAGGAGGCATGTTTAAATGTTATACCTATGGAAAGGAAGGACATAAATCTTGGGAATGTCCCGACAGAAACAGAGAAGGAGGAGAATCACACATTGTGAAAGCAAAGAAGCATGTGGAAGCAGAAGAGGTAGAAGAAGGAAGAAACCTCATGATGAGGAAGATTCTTCTTAAACCAGAAAAGGAACCAGAGGAACTAGTTCAACAAACAAGCCTGTTCAGAACTGCTTGCAAGTCGAAAGACAGAGTTTGCAAGGTGATTATAGATAGTGTCATCACTGACAATCTAGTATCCATGGAGATGGTGGAGAAGCTAGAGATAAAGAAAACAACACATCCAAATCCATACAAGGTATCATGGTTGCAGAAAGGATATCAAGTCATGGTAAGTCAACAATGCCAAGTTGAATTTAAAATAGGAGGTTATAGGGATGAAATATTGTGTAATGTAATTCCTATAGATGTTTGTCATATTTTATTAGGGAGGTCATGGCAGTATGACCAAAACGTTATTCATGATGGAATAAAGAATACTTATGCCTTGGAAAAGAATGGTAGGACACATATGTTGTTACCCATAGAAGACAAGGAGCCAAAGACAGAAGCTAGTTCAAGAATACTTCTCATGAGTGGGAAGAAACTCTTGAAATAAGTCAAGAAGGAGAAAGAAATGCAATTTTTTGTAGTGAGGAAACCTAGAGCTATCCTTACGAATACTTATGTAGAAGACTTTCCTATAGAAATCTAGGAAATGTTAGAAAACTTTGCCGATATAATCGTGGATGAGTTACCACACTCATTGCCACCCATTAGGAGAAAAAGACATCATATTGACCTTATTCTAGGAGCTAGTTTACCAAACAAAGCATCTTATAGCTTGACACCTAAAGAGAATGAGCAAGTCAAAAATCAACTCTAGGATCTGTTGGATAAAGGGTTAGTCAAGGAAAGCCTAAGCCCATGCGTAGTACCAACTATGTTAAGCCCAAAGAAATATGGAGGATGGAGAATCTGTACATATTCTCGAGCCATCAACAAGATAACCATTAGGTACAGATTTCCTTTACCGAGGATGGATGATTTGATGGATTGTTTGAATGGAGCAAGCTATTTTTCCAATATAGACTTGAAAAGTGGATATCATCAAATACGGATGAGAGAGGGAGATGAATGGAAAACAACATTCAATACAAATGAAGGATTGCTTGAATGGTTGGTCATGTCATTTAGATTGACAAATGCACCAAGCACATTTATGAGGTTAATGAATGAAGTATTGAGAGACTTCATAGGCAAATTTGTCATAGTATATCTAGATGACATACTATTCTTCAACAATACAAAGGAAGAACAATTAAGAAGTTTGACATTAGTGATGGAAAGGTTGCAGCAAGAGAAATTGATGATAAATATGAAGAAGAGTTCTTTTATGAAGAAGGATCTTATATATTTGGGTTTCACAATCTCTTCAAATGAATTGAAGATGGACCCATAAAACGTGAGAGCAATAAGAGAATGGCCATCACCAAGCAACATATTTGAGGTAAGAAGTTTTCATGGGTTAGCGAGTTTTAATAGAAAATTGATCAGAAATTTTAGTGGTATATGTGCACCCATGGTGGACACTGTGAAGAAGAAACACAAGTCCTTCAGTTGGACAGAGGAAGATGAAAAAAGATTCAAAGTGTTGAAGGAGAAAATCACAGAGCAACCAATTCTGGTCTTACCAGATTTTGGAAAACATTTCAGGTGATTTGCGACGCAAGTGGATTAGCTATTGTAGCAGTCTTGAGTCAGGACAATAGGCCAGTTACTTATTTTAGTGATAAACTAAATGATGCCAAGCAAAAGTATTCCACATATGAAAAGGAATTTTATGCAGTGATTCAAGCTTTGAAAAAATCAAGACATTATCTAATCCCTAAAGAATTTGTCTTGTACAATGATAATCATGATTTGTAGTTTATTACTAGGCAAGAAAAGTTGAATCAGAAACATGTAAAATGGGTAGAATTTATGCATAATTTTACTTTTGTAATTAAACACATTGTTGGAACTGTTAACAAAGTCACAGATGCTTTGAGCTGGAGGATTTTGATTGTACAGGATTTCCAAGTGGAGACCTTGGGGTTCGAACACCTCAAGGAGATGTATAAAGAAGATGTAGATTTCAAAGAAGCTTATGAGGCATGCAAGAATCCTTTATTGGGAGAAAAAAGTCCATGGAATGAATATGTGATCCAGGATGGGTTACTATTCAAAGGGAGCCAATTATGCATTCCAAAATGCTCAATGAGAGACAACCTACTGAAAGAGAAACACAGTGGAGGTTTAGTTGGACACTTTGGTCACGATAAGACATTTTCACAGCTGAGAAATTCATATTATTGGTCGAGCATGAGAGAAGAAGTGAAAACGTTCATGAACAAATGCATAATTTGTCAGTATGCAAAAGGAATACAATAGAACACTGGTTTGTATTAGCCATTACCAATTCCATAAAGGTCGTGGGATGCAATCAGTATGGATTTTTTTTTGGGATTGCCTAGAACTCAAAAAGGGAGCGATTCCATATTTTTTGTGGTAGACAAATTCTCAAAAATGGCACATTTCATACCATGCTAGAAGACAAGCGATGCCACACACATCATCAAATTTTTTTCAGAGAAGTAGTAATACTACATGGATTGCCTAGGAGCATAGTTTCAAACAGGGACACCAAATTTTTAAGAAACTTTTGGAGGACTCTATGGAAGAGAATTGGGACAAACTTGTCCTTTAGTTCATCATATCGCCCTCATACAGATGGACAGACTGAAGTAGTAAAAAAAAGTCTCAGAAAATTATTGAGAAGTTTAGTAACTGAGTAAGGTCGACAATGGGATCAGATTTTGGCACAAGCAGAATTTGCATTCAACAATTCAGTGAACAGGAGCATAGGAAAAAGTCCATTTGAAATTGTGTATGGTATACAACCAAGAGGGATTATAGAGTTGAAAGATTTGAATCAAGATGAGTTCAGAAGTGTTGGAGCAAATGATTTTGCAACATAAATGCAAAAACTCCATGACAGAGTCAGAGAGCAGCTATGAGACAAATGCCAGAAATACAAGAGTAGAGTTGATCAAAAGAGAAGAGAAGTTCAATTAGAAGTTGGAGATGAAGTTTTGGCTCATTTTAGAAAAGAGACGTTTCCAAGGGGAAATGTATAACAGATTGAATATGAAGAAGATAGGACCATGCAGGATTCTCAGAAAATTTGCAGCCAATGCTTATGAGATTGAGTTGCCAGACAATGTTGAGATATCGTCGATATTCAATGTTGCAGACATGTATCCTTACAGGAGAAATGAAGCAGGAGAATTAGATGTTCAAAAAGAAATTCAGTGGGAAGAGCAATTTCCCACAGCAGAAAAACCTCAGATGGAGAAAATTGTTGAATAGAGGGATGTAAAGAAAATCAGGAGGAAGATGTATCCTGAGTACTTATTGAAGTGGAAATATCATCCAATGGAAGATGGAAGTTGTGTCACAAAACTTGATATTTTGAAGCATGGAAAGACAGTGCAAGAGCTCATGGATAGGAGTCCATGAGAAAATTTTTAACTAGAGGAGTATGATGCAGGAGCATCGCCTTCAAAGTCAACAATGCACACATGGAGGTAGACGGATGACATCTCAGCAATGACAGAGTTTCAAATCAAGCATTTAACTCAGAATGTAATCGGTTGTTGAGATATTTTTGTAAATAACATTTTAAAAATGTAGCTTGTTTGTAAAGTCTTGAGGGACTGTAAGGAACTACAGATATGAAGTGTCGAATCTATCTAGCAATAACTAGTAGTTATTGTAATAGGATAGAGTAGGTAATAGCTTTGAATTTGAAATGATAAATTTCATAATAGGACGAGAGAGATCGTGGATCTATTCCTTAGATATTTTTTTCAGTATTGTATTGTAACATATAGACAAAATAGAGATATCAGTAGAGTAGAGTAGAGTAGCAGAAACACTATGTATTTTGTTTCTCGTGAATGAATAGAATAGACATAAATTGTCCCAAATCCTTGGAATGTGTTAATTTCATGTGTGATTGAATGAATGTTATTCTATGTGTATGATTTATTCCAGTTCGTTCATGTATGAGTGTTTGAGAGATTAATTGTATAAGTTCGTGACGAAGCTGGTTGAGTTTCAATCGTTTGTCTTGTGATACTTGTATGCAAGGTATGCATATCGAATGCAAGGAGTGCATCGACTAAGTCTTAGATTGACCGAGAGAAGTTTAGAGAGAATCAGATAAACTCAGACTAGGTGCAAGGTGTGCACAGCGTCAAGAATTCAACAAGCTTCGAAGAACCAACGCAGAAGAGAGCCATGTGGGCGAGAAGAATTTTTTTTTCAAGAAAATCCTTCGAACTGAGTTATTCAAAATCCCGAGAAAGCAAGGTGTGCATGGGAGATCAAAGTCATTTCAAGGAGAGAAGCTCAGAAGAGATAACACTTTTCACGAGTGTTGATGAGATCCCATAGATGGATTCATTGGGAGAACAAAGGTTTGGAACCTTTGAAAGAAAATAAATCTTCCAAGGTGGGCTGCAATTTGAACCATGGTTTTGCCAAGGGGACACATGGAGGTCATAGGAGCATTGCAATCCCAAAAGGTGGTTTAACTCTAGACCACTTATGACTGTGCCCTGAATCACGTGGTCATAGCCCTAGGTCATATCAAGTGAGGGCTTATCCTAAATGGATCTAATGCCGACATTTTGAGTTTTTGCACAGAGCGAAAGGGAAGGTCATGGGTAGTTGTCAAATCTACACCAGGAAGCTGAGGGGGCCTGTGTTTTGAAACAAAAGGGGAATTTTAAGGTTCTAGAGAGTCTTTCAACTCGAGAATCGGAGGATACAAGACCGGGAGGTCGCGCAGTCATGCGGGGAAGTAGGGGGTTGTGTAACGACCCTTGAGTATTAAGTGTAATTAATTTAATAATAGAATCCTAAAAGTTTAGCTAAACTATAATTATGTCTTAAAATAACATTTCTAATTGATTATTATTAATGAATTAGTCATGATGGTTAATGATTCATTTAAATATTAATTAATTCATTAATTAATTAAGTATTAAATAAAAGGGTGGAGAATAAAATATAACATTTAAATCAAGTTATGTATACTAGAAGGGATCACATAAGGATCCCGAGAAGATAAAGAATTANGATAAGGGTAATTAAATGGAGGGATAAGAAATTTAATGCAAGGTGGAGTGTCGGTGAAGGGGGAGGATAAGGAAGGAAGGAAGGGTTGGTGGGGATCATTTTTTTTTTATTCTACGGAGGAATGTTTTCTTGCCGGGGGGCAGAGAGACGAGAGGGGCTGAGAGATGGGTGTGTGCAGATTGAGGCACGGGATTTTCTGGTTGTGAGATATTGATCAGGCAGAGGCCGGGTTGCTAGAGGTTTTGGTCTCGGAGGGCTAGGATATCCGTAGATATCCTGGAGCTAGGTCGTTTTCCTAGTTGGCAGGGTGGAAAATAGTTTTGGGCAATTATTTTTCTGTGTTTGCAACAGGATTGGACTGTGTAGCAGGTAGCAGGAGAGCAGCAGAACAACAAGGTAGCTGGCAACACAGATTATCATCAAGACCAGGTAATCCTGTTAAATTATGCATTTATTTATTTTACTATGAAGTCTTTAATAGTTGATGAATCTAAATTCCTGAAGTCGCTAGTATAAATGTCAATATTATGCTGAGTAGGTATTGTCTTAGTTAAGAAATAAATTTCTTATGAGGATAAGCATGTTTAGATATATATATTGTGGGCATTACATTTGGTATCAGAGATGTAGTTGGAACACTGGAGCCTTAAGGGCCATGTTCCCAGTCCAAATTCCCCTCCGCTTAACGTGGAAGGTAAACAAAATTGTCTTTAGGAATGCTGCAAAGAACAATAAGAATGTTAGCTAGGTATAATTTGAGCAGAAAACTGCAAATGTTTGCCCGACACTCTAATTTTAACACGAGCTAGCCAAATCAATGGCTACTCCTTGGGCAAATGTTTAAAAAAAAAAGAAGAGAATACACATGCAATAAAACCTCAATGAAGAACACATAATGATGAAAAAGGTAGGCTTCTTCCCTACAATTCACGCTGTTTCTGCTGAATGGTGAGTCGTTTAGCATTCATTACAGTATATTAGAAAACCAGGCTGCATCTTTGTGAACGTAAGAAACTGTCCAACTTATCCCAAATATCCAATGTTCCAGTTTTATCCTGGTTTCACTTATGCTCGCTGATTTGTAAACAACACCAGTAAAACAATAAGAAAGAAGATGATGGCAATAAGAGAAGTATGCAGTAAACCAAAAAAAAAAAAAAAAACTTATGAAATACCCTGTCATCCATAATACATATGCACAAGGGCAACTCAAGAAAACCTGCTCTACAAGAAAATTAAAGTTTAAACAGCTTCAATCAAAACCACATATTTAACCACAAACCGAAATGATCTTCACGTTCCACTGTTTCACAGTACTCACAGACTCCAAACTATCATCTTCAAAGTGAAGGTGAAACCCCATGACTGCAGAAACAGAAACAAAAAAAAAAACTAGTCATCTCCCATACCAGATTGACCATTTTTATAAATTCATGTCAAATGCAAAAAAAAATAAAGGGAAAAAAAAAAATTGAGCAGTAACAATGCAGGCTAATCCAGTTAGTGTGGAAGATGGAAGTGGATACTTACAAAACATCAAACATTCAACTCACCTTGAAAAATTGGCAAATCAAGGCTGGCCGTAGTTACCTCCATTTCGAGGAGACTCTTAATCAAGTTGAGCTTACCCAACAAATGAATGCATGCACCATAGCGGCGAATGTAATCCACACCAGATGTTCCTAGGTAAAACCCTAATTTAAATAAATGAAAACACACAAACTAAAGTAGCGTCAGCGCCATCTCATACATTGCATGCAAGCACTAATTAGAGTTCAGGCTAGGGTTCGTGCCCGTCGGGTTCAAATGTCTGAGGAGGGGCAGGCAGTTCAGAGGCGGTTGCTCCAGAGGCGTCAACAAGAAACCCATCCAAGAAAATCTAGTGAGGGATGGAATGCTAGCACTTACAGCATTGAGAAGCAGGAAGCCATGGCACAAAGCCGACAAGTAGCTGCCATGAAACACGAGAGAGCATTAGCTTATGCAATATCACAGCAGGAGATTGAGTGAAGATTGGAGGAAAGTGCAAAGATTGTTGAGATGGATACAGGCAGGCTGAAACCAAGTTCAAACAAGAAGAATGGTTCAATCTCAGAACCAAGAATCAACGCATGTTCACGCACCTACAGCAAACACGCATGTGCGCAAACCAACAGCCAACACACAAGCACACAAACTAACAACTGCCCACACACTCAGCACTACCACAACAAACCCACAGAATCAAACACACAGAATCAAACATCAAATACAACCGCATATAGTGCAAAAACGCATCAAACCCACGAGACAAAAACAAAAAAATAAATATGATTTAGATATCACCATAGAACTGAGAAGACGAGATGTTTTGGGATTGGATTGTTTGGTGGGCAGTGGTCTTGCAATGCTAATAGAAGAAATACATGTGGCCGGAGCTCAAGATGGTTCCTGCGAACTAGCGTTTTCTCCCTCTGGACTGGTATACTGCGACAGAGATGAGCGACAGAGGGTATCACGACCTGCGCATTGCCTTCGCCATGGCGACCATGCTCCCTCACGCCTCCCTGCACAGGTAACCATAGCAAATGAGCGAGACAAATGGGGAGTTTAGGGTTTAAAGATGGAGGCGGATATTTTATTCCTGTAAATGGAAGTGAGAGACACGTGGGCTACATGTGAGCCCATGCTGCAGACTTAGCCGCGCGGCCAATTCAAAATTTGATTAGCATTATATTTCTTGTTATATTCCACCATTACGTTAAATATTATTCTTTAGTATTGTCCACCCACGTTGTTTAATGCAGTCGAAATATTTATATTTTCATATTATATCCGTGCAATTTGCATATTAATTACGCTTCAGGACTTCAAAATTCGAAAAAAAAAAACAGTTGCAGATCTGTATCTACGGTGCGAAAACCATGGTCCTAATCTCGAAGTATTGGTTACGGAGTCAATTATTCAAACCCAGAGAAATGGTGAATCAGTGGTATATATAAGAAAATGTGTAGTGTACTGTGTGTAGAGCAGATATTTACGGTATAGGTTTAGTAGTTAATATTATGTGTTATTTAAGGTTCCAAGTTTGAATTTAAAGAGGTTATGATATCTAAATTCAATAAACTAAACAGTGAAATCCAGTACTATAAAGGAGTCCATGCCATTTGCGTAACATTCAGCAATACCATCGGTCAAAGCATTGGCTGTCATCTGCAACAAATCAGGAGTCTGTTAAGTAATTTCAAGGCTTCCTAGACAACAACCAGCACTCGGGGCAAACATAATCATGTACTCATGCATGCTAATTTTTGTCTATATATACAATTGGCCTTTCTTGAAATGAAAATATTTTAATACGATACACAAGAAGTATCTACCATGTGATACAAAGGTCAGGCTGAACCTATTAGGAACAATGCTATCACCTGATGTTAACATAATAGGAATAACATCAAATCAGATTAACAATGATAGCACTTGGAAATATCTAACATATTTGTTGTCAATGTCCGGCTAGATGACGGGAATATGAATCAGATAAAGTCAGGATTAATGTTTCATGGTTATATTATGAGGCAAATGAACCCTAGTATGCCAAAAAAAAATTGTTTGAAGATGGAGTAATTCATTTATATATATTGTCACATTCATTATGTCAAGTTTTTCCATAGCAAGATACCAATTCTATTTTTCATTTCTTATATAAATTTTTCTCAGCGACTAAAAAACGTTCATGTCAACTTGACCTTTGACCCTGTGATATTAAGCCAAGGTGCAAAAACTGGAAGTAATCTGAGCAATTTCCTGAGAAAGTGGTAAATTGTTAACAAAGGGCAATCATATTTCTTTGTAGATTTCATTATGTAGAACAGTTGAAATGGGTGTGTTAATTTTTAATGTCCTTATTATTCTATTAATTGTGTATGGCACCCAAGGCCCTAAAGACCAAAAAAATAACATCAGTGAATAAAACAATTTAAAAAAATAATAAACAAGATGTCCCATCTTCCTATGTAGAATGATTGCATGCATGTTGCTGATAATGATTTTCATAATGTTAGGCCGCATTATTATTTAATGCAAAACCATGTTTTCTAACAAAAAAAATCTATAAAGCAGGGTCCGATTAAATGTCAACCTCATTGAGAAATCTAGCATGGACATGATACCCGAACGTATGTGTGTGTTTATCTGTGACAGGGAGAGTATTTAATTCTGTCTTTTTAGATTTTGAAAAGTTGCCAATAGTATTATTTTTTGTTTTTTCAAAATCCATTATACACTTGCTTTGGCAACTTATATGTTTGTTATGTTTTGTTATGAGTAGGACCATTTAATGTAGGTTTAATGCATATACATTGTACAATTATCAATTATTTTATGGTGTTTCATACTTAGATACTCTATGAAACAACCAGTAACCCTACATTCCTATGATTTTAACTTGATCAAGGTTTTAGTTGGTTAATATTCATACATAGGAGTCCATATTTTGTACTATCATTCAACCCTATCTACCATCTGCAACGTGACTGTGTTTTTTCATTTGATATTCATGAACATGATTAGTGAACCTAAAAACTAGTGTTGGTTTAAAATGGCATAAAAACGGAAGTCCTAAGAATCAAAAAGCATTTTGGTATGGGTTAACTTTGTACGAAGTAAGCCAAAGTTTCACTGATTGGAGCTGCATCAGAGACCTGGACATGTGAACAAAACTCCTATGGGAGTAAGCAAGGATACTAGATGGTCTTTTGGTAAGAGGTATTATGTCAAAAATTAATCCTGGTAGCCAGCTGGGGATTTCAAATATTTTGGATGGGGTTAATCCAAAATATACGATTAACGTTTGATTATACGATTAATGTTTCATTACATGATTATATTAGTTGAATATATTAGTTGAAAGTTCAATTTTATACACAGCGTTGATGGGTATAAAATAGTTCAATTGTGTGAACTATTTTTTTTTATTATAGGATTAATATTTTAAGTCTTATGCTAAGTGTATTTAAACATGTTTATGATAGACGTTGTGTTCTCTCAAGTGTTTTAATTCTAAAATCTAGATATTTTATGTAACACCAAGACAAGCACTTGTACCAAATTCAAATTCATGCCACATGTCAAGATATCTAACACAAGCCCAACGCAAGCGAACATACCCTTTGGTTGTTATTATATTTAAACATGTTTATGATAGATTTTGGTTGTTGATGTTAATTATAGTTGATAATCTTTGGATAAGTTGATTATGATATACAATTTGATTAGAGTTGACTATAGATGAATCTATTTAACTATAATAAACCATGGTTTAATATATCTAATCATAAATGATTATGTTGACTATGGTTGATTAACGTTACCCATGTTGTCCATGGTTGAACACTGTATACTATAATTGACTCTAGTTGCTTGCATTCAACAAAAAATTTCCATGGTTAACTCTAATTCACTATGAATAACGTTATTAAAGCAAAGGAAAATGTGGTTAACCATGATTGATCATGCTTAACCATAGTTTACCATAAGTGATCATAGTTTACTATAATGTACTCTATTGACCATGGTTGACATTTGCGTGCTATAGTTGAATATAATTAATCATGTGTAACCACGATTAATTATGGTTGACCATGGTGTGATAGGGAATAATCTCCTCATTAAGGTCTAATCAATCAATTATATACGTCAATGAAAACATGAATGTATGGAGAAGAATACAATGAGAAACACAACCTTCCTTCAACGATCAAGTATAGAAATCAAGAATGATTTAAGCATAAGACAAAATAAATAGCTACTTATAACTAACTAGTTTAATGGGCAGTGAATAATCAATTCCTGGCTAAATCATGTAATCGACAAATGACAAATAAAATGAAATACATACTAATACTTGCAACTACCAATAGCACCTTTGTTACCAAAGCTCAGGTTCCTCTTTTCCTACACCACTTATAGACCTTAAATGTTTCTTCAAAAATTCTTACTATATATGAATGAGAAGATCAACCAAGATTTAAATCCCAAATCTAAGAAAGAGATTCAAATTTAGAATAATTCTAAACTTTAATCTTTAACGGAGTTTGATCCCTAAGTTAAATAATAAAATATGGCTGAACTTTAACTATTATTAGTCAAGGTGTCATTAGGACTTAGACTAGGACAAGCAGGAAGGAGGCGGTGGAAAATGCGCGTTACATGGAAGAACATGTGAACTTGATTGGGGGTGCAAGACCGACATTTCCGCATTGCCCAGGATTCATAGGAAAGGCCCCAAGGACATTTCCTAGGGGAGGGGGGGCTCAAGGCCACCGCCATATGGTAACAGATTTGCGCCAAGGACAGAAGCTGCAGGGATTTCAATGGCAGCGAGTGCAACACCTCGATCATCGCCAGCAACACAGACAGGTCCAATGGGACAAGTATAGTCCAGGATCTGCTACTTGGGAAGATGCCGAGACACTACGACGAGACTATCCCTCACTATTTTGACCACCTCGAGAACATGTTTCTCGAAGGTGGGGTGTATGTAACACCACCTTTTGACTTAGACAACCAGGATTACCTGAGGCCTATACCCTTTATTTTCTCGCCACGGTGAAACTATTAAGTAATACACTCAAACTTTAAAATTTATGAACCCTAACGAATGATTAAGTGTTATTGATGATGATGCATGTAATGCGATCTATTATGTGAATGTAAATTTTACGAATGTTTAAGTGTTATTGATGATGATGCATGTAATGCGATCTATTATGTGAATGTAAATTTTATGAATGTTTAAGTGTTATTGATGATGATGCATGTAATGCGATNTGAACCCTAACGAATGATTAAGTGTTATTGATGATGATGCATGTAATGCGATCTATTATGTGAATGTAAATTTTACGAATGTTTAAGTGTTATTGATGATGATGCATGTAATGCGATCTATTATGTGAATGTAAATTTTACAAATGCTTAAAAGTTGTTGATGATGATGTATATAATGCGACATATTGTGAGAATGTGAATTTAATGAATGTTTAAATACTGTCAGAATGATGTCGGATACGATGCAATCTATTTTGGGCAAATGATGATATTGTGAATAGGTGACGAATTTGATTTATGGTATATTATGAAATCTAATGCTAATTGGAAATTGTGATGTTAACATATCGGTACAGGGATACCAAATTGAAATGATGATAGTATGCAATTATATGATGATAATGCATAGAAATGTATGATTTTGTGTTACAGACTAATCTACAGGTTATGGGCTATGAAATAGCCAAGGAATAATGATGATGAAAGTGGATATGTGGACCACTACTGAGAAACATTATGGTATGAACAATATGTGGGAAATTATATTGATTTGGATGCACTGCTATTATATGTGGACTAATGCATGATTATGCTATGATTTTGGTACTAACACTGCCCAAAACTGAATAAACGATGACAAAACCTCTAGCAACACGGTGCCCCTATGTGTTCCATTATAGGGTGTTGACCCTGGTTCTGTTAGGAGGGGTGGAGGCTTTTGCCACCGTGTATCCTCCATTATAGGGTGTTGACCTTGGTTCTATTAGGAGGGGTGGAGGCATTTCCCACCGAATATCCTCCATTGTAGGGTGGGCCATCGTAGGGGTGGACCCTAGATCTAATTAGGAGGGCTGGAGGCATTTCCCACGGTGTATCCTCCGAAACATGAAGTCCTGGGAGGACGGTGCTGGTTCACGCTCCCCAAGACGTGTGATGAGGACTGTCAGTTGCCTGCTAGGGAAGCTTGGTCGAGATAGCGACACTTCCACTTACAGGTTCTATTTGG
>JASDQU010097966.1:0-15926 GCA_032191745.1 Picea mariana | reverse complement strand
AAGCACTCTGGAGGAAAACATAGGGTGAAAGCACCAAAGTATTGAAGGAGATATTGATCGTTGATTGAGGAGGAGGTCGAAGGACCATTGATTTGGTCGAGGAGGCCAAAGTCCCAAAGCAGGAGATGAACTGTCGGTTGAAGAGGACACATGGTAGACAATCTACCATTTCGGAGAAATCTCTCCGGAAGAAATAGGAATTTGAGAATTGATATTCTTGAACATTGGATTCACGGAGGAGATCCTGGCCACATATTTAAAGGGAAATGTGTCGACAGATCTTCTACTTTGGAATATTGTCATACAGGGAAGAGAAAGGTTTGAGAATTGAAACTCTCAAAGGCCAGAAAGTCAAAATCAACCATAGTCATTGATTTAGAAGGGAGCTATGTGTCAACAAATCATGGAGATCTAGGATTAATCATGGAAGGAGGAAGGAAGACAAGAAAGGGAGGATAAATAGCAGTCATTGATCATGGATCATCACCAAGGGATTGGAGATCGACGGATGAGAAGGATTGCGGGGCTAGGACATTCTTAGACGTTAATTTTCCTTGAGCGGGCCGCAATTGGAACCACAATTTTAATAAAGGGATACATGGCAGCTGGAGGTGAATTGCGAGGCAAAAAGTGGGTTGTTATAAAACCACTCTTTCCCGTGCCCACAATCACATGTTTGCGCATCGTCATAACCCAGTGGTGTATGTAGGAAGGTGATAGTGAAAAGGAGAAAGTTCCCACAAATTGAAGAGTGCCCAAAGTGCGTAGACAGAGGGTGTGGGTATCATAGGATCTGTGCCTAAAGGAGAAAAAGGGGCCTATGTATAATTGTTTTGGGTTCAAACGGGATCTTGAAGAGTCGATATGACTCAGGTGAAAGAAATATCCTAGACCGGAAGATCGCAGAACCTTAGGAGGGTATGGGGGATGCATCAGGTGGTATCATAGCTTGATATTTTGTCTTCAGATCATAGGAAAAGGAGAGACAGTGAATGGATATCGGTTGATACCATCAGGTGGTATAAGATCCATAATTTTTCTTGTAGACAACAAGAAAAGGGCAAGATGGTGACAAGAGATATTCTGATACCAAGTGGTATCATAGCCATAATTTTTCTTGGAGACAATAGGCAAAGGGACAGACGATGACATGAGATACTCTGATACCAGGTGGTATCATATCCATAATGTTTCTTGCAGATAGTAGGCAAAGGGTGAGACAGTGACAGGAGATACTCTGATACCAGGTGCTATCAGATTTTAGATTTTCGTTTGTATATTTCAAGAGAAAGAGAAAGAGGAAAAATACACTAAAGAATAAATAACATGATTACATCAGGTGGTGTCAGAATATGACTTTGCCTGTAGGCATTAGGTGAAAGGATGAAATAGGGTACTGATGCTCTTTGAGAAGGTTGTTGCATGTGCACAACAACAAAAATTTAAACAGCTAGGTGAGCTGTGAGAGAAGATGGATATACACTTAGATGTAGAGTGATTGATAGGATTCCCGGGAGGGAAAATAGAAGGTGGAAATGGCTACTAAATTCCATGGGTGTGGTCAAAGAGAAGGCCGCAAGAAGAAAATAAATATAGAGATGGATTTGGATTTTAATGAGATAAGAGAAAAGATGGAACAACTAGCATTGAGGATGCAGCATGAGGAAAAGGTACACTGGAGGTACAAATGTCCTCTAAACAGGAAGGAAAAATGGCATGTTCAAAAGTTGTTGTCCAGAAAGCAACAACAAGAGTTGAGAAGGTGGATGAGGGAATTAAAAAACCTCAGTGGCACAGAGGAGGAACCGATTCACATCTGTGAACCAGAAATTGGGAGACACCTCGGTGATGAGGAGGAGGTGAGATCAGATAAGGATCTAATAAACTGCCAGGTGGGAAGAAATGGACTTTCAAGTTTCCAGGTGGGCAATGGGGAGAGATCAGGTGGAGGTCTTGTATGCTACTAGAGGAGTAGTACTGAAAGTTTAGATTTCCAAGTGGGAAATGAGATGGGATCGGTTGATCTCATAGACTGCCAGGTGGGCAGAAGAGAAGTCCCAAATTTTTGGGTGGGCAGGGGGAAAGAGAGGAGATTGTCTAAAAGTATCAGGAGCTCAAAAGTGATTTCATGTCAGCAAGGAGTGTTGATGGATGATGATTCATGTGGATTTTCATACCATGTGAATGAATATGATGAGAATTTAAATACTTTCACCATTCAGGAGGAGGATCAGAGGAGCATTCTGATTATTGGAGGGGTCAAGACATTCCTACCAAACAACCAAGTAGAGGCCAGTGGACATGATGAAAGTGAAGTAGAAGAAGAAAGAAAACTAGCATAAATTGTCAAAGAGGAAGAAATGGATCAGACACTGATTTCTACCCCAATAGAATGAGAAGAGAATTCAACATAATTGCTCAAAATTTTTAGCCAGGAAACTGAACAGGAGATGACTGCAGCATTGGAGCATGCAGAAGAAGAGGAATTAGACAACATGGAATTTGTTGGTCTATATGAAGAACTAGAATCCCTAGAGAGAAGGGTGATAATGCAAAGAAAACACATCCAACAAGTTAATTTGGAGACATATGGAGGAGCATACCAACCAGGAGAGAAATTAGAGGAAATTGGAGATATGTCATCACAAGAGGAGATGACAGAAGCTAATATGTCAGAGGGGGAAACTGAGCACCAAATCAATGAGGAAAATGAAGATCTAGAGCCTACAATAGAGTGGCAACTTAGTGCCATAAGGGGAAATGAAGGCAACATGGGATATCAAGTATATATTCCCACTAATAAGTATGTAAAGGAGAAGGAAGTGCAGCAGAGAATACAACATAATGAGATCCATCCATTCGAGCAGCTAGATAGGGTGATAAAGGAGATCATGAAGTTGATTATGAGGTCAGAAGAAGTAGTCAACAAAGGGAAGCTGAGCAGAGGAGAACTTGCAACAACAACAGAGAAGGAGAAGAAGAAGAAGCAGCAACAACAACAACAACATAGTTGGATAGGAGCAGGAGGAGAACTCCAAGGAAACGTTTGGGATCCAAGAGGATTTCAACACTAGGGAAGAGGATCTCATGATAAGGAGCTCCCCTCCATGTTAACAAATATGATGCAAGACAACACATAGGCATGAAATGGAGAAAGGGAGAGGCATTGACCCTATCATTTTTAAATTCAAAATCCGATCCTTTGGGGATTTGCGTTGTAAGGCTGTAAGAACTAAACCATGCCTTTATACAGGTAGTATATAGGGTCACCTTAAATGGTTGAGTGTAAGAAGGCCTATATAATAGTTAGGTATGGATAATCATTCAATGTAATAGATGAGGTTAGGTGAGAGAGGACAAGCTCATAGAGCCCTCTTTTGTAAAATGAGACTTACGAGAGAGATCTTAGAAGAGAGGTGTTAGAAGTAGAACTCAAGATAGAGTTAGAATAAGAGAAAGAATTGGGACTCTGTTGCAGTCCAGGTTTTGTAAAAACATCTTTATAGACACACATAGATAATAGAAAAAAAAAATTCCTACACATGGTGTGTTTATGTATTTGTGTTCATTGGTACACTTTTATATGTCATTCATGTTTGAATGTATGAACTGGTGAAGTGTTGTATAAATTTCAATTGTTTCTCTTCTTTGAGTTTTGAGTGCAAGAGTGCACATTTGTACGCAAGGAGTGCATTGACGGAGGTGAGTTAACCTCAGAGAAGCTCAAAAGAGATATCGTTGAACCTTCATCAGCAGAAGTGCAAGGAGTGCACACGAATAACTTTGTGTTGAGTTCAGAGAGAAATCAAGTTACTAAGAATTTTATAGAGCTTTTCCAAGCGAGCATCGAGCAGGTGCAAGTGTGCACAAAGAGAACTCTTTTCAAGTTCAAGGAGAAGAGTATCACAGGAAGATACTCATAGAGTTGTTTAACACTCTGTGGAAACACTCTACAAGGTGTACATTGAGTGGAAGGTTGCTAGGAGGGCACAAAGTTTTCCTTTGGAAGGAAATAAAAGGGCATAGACCCTTAGGAGACTGAGTATATTGAAAATATCAGAAGAGACAATGCATTTAAGAGTGAAAGCGAGACCCATATAGTCGGGTTCGTAGCAGGAATTCAATGGTTGAAGCCTTTGAACACTGACAAAATCTTCGAAGGCGGAAGAAGTCAAAAGCTTAGGAGGAGGAGTGACAATAACCATCTAATCAGTTGTGGAAGGGATCCTGGACCGTTATATCTACATCCAGTGAACAAAGGAAGTGCATAAGAGAGGAACAGACCCAATTCATTGGATCTGAACACAGAGGACCAACAACTGTTGGATCCAGAGGTAAGTGCACAAGACTTAACCCTTGTGTGCGCAAGATAGTGGACTCGTCAAAGTCCCAAAGTCCCAAAGTGAACAGGGACCATCCATCATCTAGGGTGACAGGTGGCGAAATATCTGAATTTTTGGGTGAAATCACTCTGGGGGGAACGAGTGTGCAGGAGTTGAAACTCCCGAAAACCGAAAACCCGAAGTAGATAGAGGTCATCAGATCAAGAGGGAGACACACGTCAAGAGATCTTGTGTTTTGGGTGAAAGCACTCTGGGAGAAACGAGTGCATAGGATTTTGAAACTCCCAAAGCCCAAAGTGCCGAAGCACATAAGAGATGAAGGGCCGAAGAGCCGAGAGTCGTCGACCCACAAGGGGACACTTGTCAATAGATTGCGAGCTCCAAATAAATTGTAGTGAGGTTTCAGTTGAGAACTGAGACTCTCGAAGCATCAAAGAGATGAGCAGAGGAATTTGGACCGTCAGATCCAGAAGGGCATGTGGCAAAAGATCATGAACTCTGGGTGAAAACACTCCGGGAGAACGCAAAGGATGAAAGTTTGAGATCACTAAAGCCCGAACAATCGAAGTAGTTGGGAGTCGTTGATGTAGGTTGGACAAGTGTCACTAGATCGTGAACTTCAGAGGATCATACTTTAGGGTTTTTGAGAAGTTTTGTTTCAGAATATCCCAAAGCGTCAAAGGTCAAAGCATTCAAGGCCGTATATCCCAAAGGAAAGAATGTGTATCATTGATCTGTGAGGGGATACGTGGAGGATGAAGATTCACTCTGTTGGACAATCGTTGGATTAAGGAGGACAGGTGTCATAGGATCTGACACTATAGAAGGATTCACTCCAGATATTTGTGGTGGTTGATATTTTAGATCACTGAAGGTCGAAGTCCTGAAATGGATGGCATTCGTTGATCTGGAAGTGGACGTGTGGCGCCAGATATGGAATTTTGGGTACGGAGCACTCTAGAGGAAAACAAAGGGTGAAAGCACCAAAGTCCTGAAGGATATCTCGATTGTTGAATGAGGAGGAGGTCAAAGGAACATTGATTTGGTTGACGAGGCCAAAGTCCCAAAGTGGGAGTTGAACCGTCGATTGAAGCGAACACGTGGTGGACGATCTGCCATTTCGGAGAAATCTCTCAGGAAGAAATAGGAATTTGAGAATTGAGATTCTAGCAGGCTGGATTCGGGGAGGAGATCCTGGACGCATATTTAAAGGCACATGTGTCGATAGATCTTCCACTTCGAAAGATTGTCATATAGGGAAGAGAAAGTTTTGAGAATTGAAACTCCCGAAGGATGGAAAGCCGAAATTAATCGTAGCCGTTGATTTAGAAAGGAGCTATGTGTCGATAGATCATGGAGATCTAGGATTGAGCATCGAAGGATGAAATAAGACAATAAAAGAAGGATAAATAGAAACTGTTGATCATGGATCATCGCCAAGGGATTGGATATCAACAAATGAGAAGGATTACGGGGCCAGGACATGCTCGGACGTCAATTTTACTTGAGCGGGCCGTAATTGGAACCACGGTTTTAACAAAGGGATACATGGCAGCTAGAGGTAAATTGCGGGGTGAAAAGCGGGTTTGTATAAAACCACTCTTTCCCGCGCCTACAATCACATGTTTGTGCAAGGTCATAGCCCAGGGGTGTATGTAGGAAGGGGCTATTGAAAAGAAGCTAGCACCCGCAAATTGAAGAGTGACCAGAGTGCATAGATAGAGGGTGTAGGTATCACAGGACCTGCACCTAAAGGAGAAAAAGGGCCCTATGTATAATTTATTTGGGTTCAAACGGGAGCCCGAAGAGTTGATTCGACTCAGGTGAAAGGAAGATCCTAGACCGGGAGGTCATAGAACCCCAGGAGGGTAGGGGGGATGCATCAAAGTGCACGTTCCTACTCACCTCATTGCCACTTTTTCATCCACCAACTTCATGCACTCATCCATTCATAGGTTGCTCCATTAAATCCCACATACATCGAGTTTGAAACTCATAAAATAAAAAAATGTGTCAGGTTTCCATGCCATGTCACGAGATCCATGATCCTTGACCTTCCATATACTGGAAACGTTGTGCTTGACCCTTCAATTCCATTTGGAGGCTATAAATTGAGCCATATACAAGCCTTGAATATACATAAATCATCATCATATTGAGAGCAAAGATACTCTGGAGAAATTTCATCTCAATTGAGTCTGCATCCCTTTGTCCTTGAAAGTATGAACTTATTATGTTCAGCCCCCAAGCTCTTCCTATCTTGTGATGGATAACTTAATTCACTCCTACATGTGAACTTGCCTTTTTGGAGGATTGAAGTGGTGGAGGCCCAACTGGAGGGACTTAGTTTCTCAATTCCAATATGTCTCGTTACAAAATTTTGTCACCTATGTACTTTTGTTGATTACATTAATATAAATACTCTTTTCTCATCCAATTACTATCTTGCAAATATTTTTATTGCTTTCCATGGGCGTATTTGTTATGTATGTTAATGGATTATAATAATTTATATGTTGATATTATATATCATTACCTCATACTTGCGTATCTTGGTTTTTGAAGACAAGTTGCAGGTGTAAATATTTGGTTCATGTGCTCAATAGTTGTCTTCTTTGGACGTCTAGACGAGGTAGGCTTGTATCCTTCTCTTGTTAGCATTTCATTTATATAGAATACTTGATATTAGAGTTGATTTCTAGTTTTCGTTCCCTCTGTTGTGGATTTACCCTAGACATAGAGATATTTTCCTCTTAACAATATTAGATATGGTCATTTACCATTTAGTAATATCAGTCTTTTACAAAATATATGATTGGGGTTAAATATATGAAACTAGATCAATTACCATCAATGATTCAAGTTGTTTACCCATCGGGAAAGCAGGTTACCTAGCCCACATTTCCATCATGATATCCTAACTCCAATGGACCTGTTCCGACAAATCCAACTGTCCTTGATTGAAGCAATCTATGGTCCTCATTAAATCAATGGCTCAAACTGTACTATAGATACTGTCTCCTATATCACCCATTCATCACGTGAATATGTGGGACCCTCAACAAACCTACGAATGATGTTACAGTGGTCTCCCATTCCATGGATCAATGGATACTAACAACTCAAGGTCCTCCAACATCAGAGTTGTCCCATTCCAATTGGTCACAAGGCCTCTTGATTATCTATCTCTGATGATACTACTCCGATGGATCCGATAGTCATCAGTTTGTCCCGATTAATGGTCATGATTCACTTGGGGTATTTCAACTGCTCAGTAGTTAACATGTGTCTAAGTCTTCCTAGTTGGAATGGATCGTCCCATATCCAATGAACGTAAAGCCATCGACACATCCTCCATTATATCTACGATCTTCTTGTTCTCAGACTATTGCAATCGGGGTTTCCTCCATCAAAACCCTTTGTAAGAGATCATCTTTTTCTCCTTCAACCTTCTACCTTTCAATAGACTTACACTCTCACTCTCGAGTACCGACGATCCAAATCTCATCGTCTCTACATCTAACGTCTCATGATCACTCCAGTCCTTTCCATCAAAATATCATTGTGATTTCACACCTTAAGTCCTCCGATGACCTTTCCTCCCAATAGGATATCTCCCTAGACCCAAATCTCCAACTAAAGATCAATATATTCCTCTCCCATAACATCAATGATTATCATTCCTCCAATCTCATACATAAGTTTTTCTTCAAGGTTTACAGTGATCTTGAGGACTTAACAATCCTATAGTCCACCTAGGATCTCACTCTCTTCTAGAGTTTAACCTTATTTCCTTGAACTCATAAAAAATTCTACACCTGACTAGGAATACTCTACCCCGACAAGCCTAAATGAAGATATTACATCCTACAAGATTTCCATTAAAATGTAGGTGAAAATCACAGGGTTAAAAGACATTCTAGTACTAAATGATCATGTGTCCTCTCCTACGAGGTTTAATCACTTCCCTCAAGTTACCATACCTCTTCCCCAAAAACAAAGGATACTCTGCCCAACATATAATGAATATTGTGTATCCTACAAGCTTGTTATTCAAGGGATGGGCAGTTTATAGGAACACATTTCTATATAGACCCTTCTTCATCCTTTCATTTAGGGATATCATGATTGATAATGAAAGATAATTTTAGTTACTCTATTTTACATAGGAATTCAACATTCTTTTATTTAATCAAATATTTGACATAAACCTAATACATTTTATCATCATTAATAAGAATGCAATAAACATAACACACAAAATATACTTACCTGTTCAATAATGATTCTAACCATCCAAATGACTAAAGGGGAATGCATTTCCACCCAACAATAGGCTATGATGAACTATATTTTCTACAACATACCATCCCTGTGCCAGGCCATGATACCACAAGGGGACTATTTTATCTTAATTCTAAATCAAGCAATGGTTTTGGAAGGTTACTCTCCTTCACTCCACTCGGAAAAACAAAATTTTCCCTCTTCCCACTAAGTTCAGGACCTCCACAAATTTATCAGGTACCTTCTCAAATCGATTTACTCTACACAAGGTAGTGCCTTCTCTTCTACTCAGTCCCTCGACAAGCTCCCCTTACCAATGTCATTTTATTTCCAGTAAGCACTAGGTCACAGTCCTCTATTTATCTAGTCTGGATATGAGTCTTCTCTTCTCTAGGGTGACCATTAAATTCTTAGGAAAGCTTCATGTTTTTCTCAAGAAAACTTATTGAATCTCCTCTATTGTTTGGAGACATGCGCTCTACCTCCTCTGCTCACTGTACAATCTATTTGTCAGTATACCACTCGCCCTCTTCACAATCTGTAACGTCCTCAGCCACCAACAGGCTAGGCAACGCCACTACTTGGACACTTCACTTAGATCCTCTAGGCTCTGATACTAATTTTTAACGTCCCTAGCCACCAACAGGTCTGGCAATGTCACTAGAGGAACATATATATATATATATGACATATATATATGACATGCATTTTTAATGAATTTAAAACAATAACACAGAGTTACTGCTACCATACAGACTCAAATGGAATTGACATTAAGTCCACATGCAACGGATCACATGATAATATTTCGAGAATCAAAGACATGCATAACATACGTAATTAAGCATAGAAATGATACTTATCTTTTAACTGGGGTAAAACCACCAACTGCGTGCAGACCTTCCATGAACCTCCCAGCCTTAGACCACACTGCGCATCACTCTCAGCAGTGGGTCACCCCCGAGATGGGAATAAAATCCATCAGGAAAGAGATTCCTAGGCTAGGCAAGGTCAATAGTAAAGTCACATAGTTTAAGAGGAAGGATTCTCTCCTAGGAGCCACTTATGCCCACTACTCACAGACTCTCATTCCCCACATGCTTGTCCCACCCCAGAAGTATACACCTTCACTGTCACACAGTCCATCAGTTGCTCCACCTCACTTACCTTGGGCTTCAACAACATGCCAGACTAGAATTATTATATCTTTGTAGCATCTATGAGACTCCCTCCAGTAGAACCCATTTCTTCAGCACACTCTCTCACTTGGAGATAGTTTCTCATAGGCCTAACAACCTGCCTCTTCAACCACGAGCCTGACAACCTACCTCTTCTACTAATCTTCAACTCAATTCCAACAATGTGAGGACAACAAAATTTGTTCAATATAGCTCAGGAAAAGGCAACAACCAAAATTGGGTAAGGTATGAATCGTTTTGGCAAGTGCAGATAGGTTGGGTTCACAAGAAAACACAGGTCCAATTTTTCCCATTAGCAGTTTCAGAGGTGCGTGAAGATGCAGAGGTCTTCGACAGTGTCCAAACAGGTTAGACAGAGGATGGAAGGATGGGGAAATAACCCCCAACATGGGATGACTCTCCAGATTTAATTGCATGCACCCAGGTTGACACCTGTCTTCTTGGAGCTACATGCACTCCATTTAGCATTTGTTCCATTTTCCAGGAACTTTGGATAAAACATATCCTTCTAATCATATTTTGGAATAATAATAAATTATTATTCTCTTGGACTTAAGCCCTTAGGCATAGTCCCTCTTTGCAACCTCTCAGCCCCCTCTCCCTTACCCAGCCTAGTGGAGTTTAGTCCCCCATACTCTTTCTTCTTGGTCGGTCTACACACAATGATGTTTATATTTTATTAATGATCTGCATAATTACATATAAAAAAATCAGGCTCCTGGCCTTTAATGCCTAGGCTTTTCAGCCTAATAACACATAATATTACCATGTTATAATTGTTTGTCTCAGTGGCCTATAAAACTTGTTTACAATTCATAAATACAACTGGGGCTCGTCCTTGGGGATATTACAATCCCCTCCCCTTATTTTTTCACTGTCCTCAGTGCAACTTAAATACACAGCATCAACAAGATTTTCAAAATATTCAAAACGATGTGGGTATTTTGCCCACATAGAATCCTTATGCTCCCATGTCACATCCTCAGAATTGTACCAGGTCCAGTATACCTTCCCAAGCCCTATGGCTCGATTATGAAAATGTTTTCTCTTCCGGTCCAACATGCGCACAGGATGCACCTGAAAGACACCTTCTTGCTCCACCAGAATCACATTCCAATCAATCACATAATTAGGATCATGTATATATTTCTTAAGCAATGAAACACAAAACACATTATATACAGTCAGGGATGCAAGCAATGCAAGCATATATGCAACTGGTCCAATCCTTTCTAAGATTTCAAATGGTCCACAATATCTGGTTGCCAACTTGGAACAGTTTCCCAGCTTCAGGGAGCTTGTGTTGGCTTTTACTTTCAAGAAAACATGATCACCCACTTTAAACTCCCTATGGGTTCTGTTCTTATCACCGTAACGTTTCTTCCTGTCTTGGGCAGCCTTCAAAATATTCTTAATCCTCAGCATTTCTCTTCCATTTCCTTGAGCAACTATGGTCCAACCACTGCCCTATCAATTGGGATGTCCCAACTTATTGGTGTGTTTCACTTTCTGCCATAAAGTGATTCAAACATGCTCATCTTCAGTGATGTTTGATACCCATTGTTGTAGGAAAATTCTACCAAGTGTAGGTATTCTTTCCATTTAGATGGTTTGTTCATCACATACATCCTTAGCATATCTTCTATCACTTGGTTCACCCTCTCTGTCTGCCCATCAGACTCATGATGATAAGAAGTGTTGAAGTTCAGATTTGTTCTGAACCCTTTGAATAACCCCTCCCAGAACTTTGAGGTAAAGTTTGGCTCTCTGTCAGACACCATTGTATTGGGAATACCATGCAATCGTGCTACTTACCTCATATATATATCGACAACATTAGCTACCTTGTGAGTGGTATTCAATGGAATAAAATGGGAATCTTTTGTAAGATTATCCACCGTCACCATTATGGAATACACCAGGAAGCTTTCATTCATGCTCGTCCTCCGACTTAGAATGCACCAGGATGTCATCCAAAAATACTATCACAAACTTGTCTAGATATTCTCTGAATACACCATTCATTAGGCACATGAAAACAACGGGTGCATTTGATAACCCAAATGGTACCACTATGAATTCATAATGACCATACCTTGTTCTAAAGGTGGTCTTGCTAATGTCTTCATCCTTTATCCTTACCTGGTGATACCCTGACCTAAGATCTATTTTTGAAAATATCTTGGCATCCTTCAACTGATCAAAGATATCATTGATCCTTGGCAAAGGATACTTGTTCTTAACAGTCACTTTGTTCAACTATCTGAAATCGATTCACAATCTCATTGTACCATCCTTCTTCTTCATGAATAGGACCAGGGCACCACAAGGTGACACACTTGGGCATATATAACCCTTCCTTAGAAGTTCTTCAAGCTTCAATTGTAGTTCTTTCAGCTCTATTGTACTCATTCTGTAAGGCATTTTTGACACTGGAGTTGCCCCAGGAATCAGGTTTATAGAGAAATCAATATCTCTCTTCGGGGGTAGTCTGGGTACCTCCTCGAATACATCTTCAAAATTTTTTAATACTGCATGGTCTTCAATATTTGGTACTTTATCCTTATATTCTTCCTCCATGTGGGCTCCAAATATTTGATATCCTTTCCTATAGCACTTCTTCAGTTGCATTGTTGAGATCTCTCTGGCAATAGATGCCCTTGGGATTCCCTATACCTTCCTTGGGTTTCCCTCCTCATCCAGGCAAGTAAATTCCTTTTTACGATAGTCTAATATGCCATGGTTTTGGTCCAACCAATCCATCCCAATTAGACAATCGTAGGAACCTAAAGGTAAGATGTTCAATTCAGCCCTTGTGCTCAGTCCATTCATGTCCACTGGACATGACTTAACCAACTCAACAACCTTTCTATTGGCTCCTATAGCCAGCTGCACTAACCAAGATTTTCCATGCTTTATTCTTGTCATATGAAAACTTTCCACCATTCTAGGATCTATATAACTATGACTAGCTACTGAATCAATTAAAATAGTAATGGTTTGGTTGTTGATCATACCTTCAACTTCAATCATATGTGACTAATATTATGCTTGCTTGTTGTCCAGGTATGCGTAGATCCTAGGTACACTTTTCCCTATGTCCTTCACTGTTTCTTCCTATTGAACATTGTGGAAAGTTCTCACTTTGTCATTTATGTGGGGGTAATCTCTGTACCTATGGTTTCCTTTACAACACCAACATTCCATAGGGGGTTGTCTTGGCATTTACCCACCTACTTCATCCTTCCTGGGCTCTCTAAAACCTGGTTTTCCTTGAGGGATATTTCTGAAAAAGGATGGATTAGTTCCCTTCTTCCTTTGATCCATATTGAATTTCTTATTGTCTTCCCAATCCTTCCAGAAAGTGGTCTTTCCTCTTTGTTTCTCATATAAGCATTTTTCTCTCCTTGTAGTTTCTTCCATAGTTTAAGGATCATCTTACTGGATATTTTCATTGATGGGATATGGTATTCCACTCAGATACCTTTGAATTTTGGCAGTCTCATCTTTGATGAAAGGGACATACTTCAACAATTCCAAAAACCTTCGTTCATATTCATCAATGGTCATGCTACCCAGCTTGAGTTCAAAGAACTCTTTCATCTTTTTATCATACTATCTCTTAGTAAAGTATTTTTGTTCAAGATAATTCTTGAATTCCTTCCAAGTAACATTTTTCTCTTTAATGCGTTGCACCTGCACAAGTTGATCCCACCACATGGATGCCTTTCCTTTCAGTTGATACATTGAAATTCTCCCTTATGAATAAGAGGAATAATTCTACAATTGGAAATATTTCCTCATGCCAAGGAGCCATGTCTCAACATATTCCTCCTTCTGGTGCTCTCTATCAAATGTAAGAGGTTTAATCTTGTTCATTTCACCATTCAGTTCATCCACTCCAGATCTCCTGTGCTTTCTGGTAGTAGATGGGCTTGAACTACTGTGTTCCCTCTTATTGGAATGTTTCGGGGAGTGACGGTGATGCCTGCTAACGCTTCTTGATCTTCCTTTCTTCTCAGGATTCTCACAACTCCTTGTTTTTCTTGAGTCACTCTCCTTATCCATCTTATTTTCGATTATTTCTAGGCTCTATATCAACTTTAAGTTTAATTCTCCCTATTGATCCTTGGCTTTCATGAGTGTTCTGTTATCTTCTCGGTGAGTCTGGACATTTTTCTGCAATATTCTAATGATTCCCATCATGTTTTATTCCTTTTCTATCTCTTCTCCACGCCCATTAGAGTTTGATCCTTCAACTCCCAAATGGACATACATTCTGTTAGCTTCATTCTCTGGATTGGAAGCATTTCGTGCCTCCTCCATTTCTCTACACTAAGAGGAAATTTGATTCGGTTCTAACAATCATTAAACTCTGCAAACACAATGTGTAGTCAACCTAAATTTGTTAGGACATAAGTCCTTAACAAATTCCACAGTATTAATAAACCAATCTGATTCAAAGAAAACTTTCAGATTCCATTTTCTACGATTCTCGATCAATCAAGAATCCCCGTAGACCTTTTCTTTCTGAGTTATGCTCTGTTCTGCAATAATTTTCAGGCACTATCCCCTTCCTCTTAGCCTCCAACCCATGCAAACATGGGTCATGGCCAAGTTTTATATTGATAGGCGCTTACTCAGGACCTCGAGCCTTCAACTTCAGAAGTTTTCAAAGAACATATCACAATCTCTTTGAGTTCTTGATTAACGAACTCGCGAAGTAGGGTGGATCAACAGTTCATGACTACCCAACATCGAATGATTGACACCAACTGTGGAACTTCAGGCATTTGAGCTCTGGGACTTCAGAGCTTCGGAACTTCGGACTTCAGAAGTTTGTGCATCAACACACCTCACTTCTCCCAAACCGTTAATCTCCAAACACATCCATGTCAACTTTGGTGACATCATTACGTCTCATCACCTCGACGTTATGAAACTTTTGAAATTTATTCCTTTCATTCCCTTATGAACCATTTTTCCAGAGTATCAAGTCTCCAGACTTCACAATTGGTGCCATGCATCCACCGGGACCCACAGTTTCTGTACTCGAACTAAGATACTGAATAGTCACATCACTTAACGCCTTTCAAATTGTGGGGGCATGCAACGATGGATTGGAGTAACCCACCTTTTGTCCCACAATTCTTCTGACGCTAACATGTAACCCCTCGGTAAAACCGTGGTTTAGATTTCAGGACTACCTTGGGGAATTAACTCCCATGCAACTTGGGTCCCCGCAATGCCTCCTGGCCGTTGATCTTGATGTATCATGATAACCTCCAGTGTGAGTCCACCAAAATTTAACTATGTTATGTAACCTGAGGGCCCACATAGTACAACTGAAAACATTCCAGGTGGGGGCACGTGGCAGGTATAGGGGAGGTCCACGTCACCTCCAGGTGATGTCATCATGACTCACTACTTTGGCTCTTCAGGATTCAGAACTTCAGGCTTATGGAGTTCTCTCCTCAGCACACACTCATTCTCTCGAACAATCCAATCTGCTAACACATGTCCCTCTTGATGTACAATCCAGATTAGCTCTAGACTTCAGAGCTTCGGGAGCTCTATTTCCTTCATACCGTGTCGTTACTTCCTCCCTTGGCTTGATCCAACAGTTCTGGTCCAACTTTGACCCAATCCAATGGTCGATCTCTTCTCCCCAAATATATGGTGTAGATCCACTTCGGGGACTTCAGGGCTTCGGCCTCTTCCCCGTTATAACACATACTTCGCCAAAGTCCTGAATTCTTAAGGACTTGCAAATTAACCCTCCTTCACTTTTCTCCATATTCGATAGTTGAGAATTGTCCTGCTTATCCTGAATAGATTCCAATGACCCACAATACTGTGTGTCCCATTAACACGTATGTCGTGGTTTTATAATACTGCTTCACCTCCTGATCTTTGTAAGACAGCCAAGGTAACCTCTTGGCACCATTTCTCTCTGATCCTTGGTTCTAATGACCACTTATCTGGCCCATCCAGGCCCAATGCTTGAACATTGGTTCTAATGACCACTTATCCGGCCCATCCTAGCTCAGTGCTTGAAAGTTGGATCTAATACCAATTTGTAACGTCCCCAACCACCAAC